>OFHS01000903.1:4799-19929 GCA_900245855.1 Calvadosia cruxmelitensis
CTACTTACTAGCATCATCCTACCAAGCTGCTAGGATCATCCAACTAAGTGGGATCATCCTAGTGCCTTGTAAACCCAAAGGGGGGATGGTCCTACTTAGTAGGATCATCCTACCTCCTTGTAAACTGGGCCTTATATACTGACATGCAGTGGGACTGCGCATGGCGGATTAACGTCGTTTTAATTAATAATTTACATAACAAAGAATAACATACGCGACAAAGAAACGATGACAGCAGTTGCTTGGCTTGAGGCAACAACTTCTTATGTAGAGAAGTGTTTATTTCATTGACAGTCCTGAAACACAGTCATGACACATTTTAAGATTTTCCAGGCATGGCTTTTGCGCATTGTGATAAGATAGTGCACAGCAAAGTGAACTAATCCTCTGTTTAATGGGTATTGTGCAATCATTAGAAACTTTATTATTTGGAATTTACTTTGTAAATTACCTTAAAACCCCTGTCCTGCTCGTTAAATGAAGACTTGAAGTCGCTTCACCAATTGCTGATTGGTTGCTTGCTATGGACTAACTATGTGATTGGTTGTGTTGCTACTTTTGACTTGCTTCGAAAACGTGTATACACGTCAATAGCAGGACAAGGGTTAAGTATCAAGTAGTTTGCTTGAAGCAATCTTGTTTTCTAGCGATTTATTGTTCAATCTCTTGTTTATGTTGTAGGGAAAAGACATCTGCCAATGTTGCTCTGAGTTTCTAAAAGGTAAATTTTGCAGCCTAGCAGAAGATGCTCAACACTTATTAATCAAACAGTTAACTCGTTTAGACACAAATATAAATGAAAGCCTAAGAGATCTTTATTTACCATTAATGAATTAAAATGTCACATCATACTAATCATAAACTGCACTGCAAAAAATAATATTCCCATTTTAAGAAAAAAAATTCTCATTTCAAGGAATATTGTTTTTAAATCTAGTTAACAAATACTTGTCCACGCTGTAAGCCATAAATTACTAAGCCAAATATGAATATTGCTATTGTTCTTCCACCGATCAAGTCTTATTTTAAGAAAATTATTACTTGAAACAATATTTTTCAATGTGGTAGGCTAGATGATGATATATATATTTCACACACTACGGGGTAGATTCAATCACAGTGATACAAATGTTCTAATATACAGAAAATATAGTAAGCTTAAAGTAATTTACAATGATGAAGTAATAGATTCTCGTTCTTTGACGAGGGACATATACGATAGGATGTTCTGACAATGTTGTAGGCTAGATAGATAGATTGATTGATAATTCAGTTTGATAATCATCATCTTCATTTTTTAATCTACGTTTGTAATCTGTAAATATTTGAGTCAATTTGTCTATGAATCATTTGAACTGAGATGATCTGATTTAAAAATATCTCTATGTCTTTTGCTTGCTAAGTTGTTTGTACACTAAACATTTATTTTTGTTTTCATTTTCAGAGGGGCAATTGATAAAGCCAGTCCAGAGCGGTCGTAAGGTTAGCGAAAGTTGACAGTGATTGAAAATGAAACGTTTTTCTTAGGATAGTAGTCAAGTTTGAGCGTCGTCGCCAGCTAAATCTGTTCAAAAAGTTTGCAAAGAGATGGCAATGTGCGTGCAGAAACTTAAAAAGTGTTTCTTTTTATAAATAATTATATGTTCTTTGCCAAATATTACACGAAAGGTACAGCGTTTATTCGAAGAAAGCAAGCTTTCTTTAAATTGCGCTTTAAAATTTGGCAGATGAATGCAGTTGTTAACAATTAGTCATGTTTTGAGACGTTGCCAAGCTATCGCCGAAAATTGAGCGAAAACTTGCTTCGGCGAACGCTGTTGATTGAACTAGCGAGTAGCGATGATGCTGCCTTTTCCCCGCAAGTGTAATGCCGTTAATGGTTATCTTTTCGGTCAAGATTTGGCTCTGTATATCGCATAACATATGTTCACCTGAACAATTCCGTTTCAGTTTGAGTTTCAGCAACCAGTTTTCGCCCTTATTCAGCGCTCTCCTACTGTAGCAGTGTCTTTAAATCAACAATGTAGGTTACTGGAGAGTTCCGTTGATTAGCGTGCTGATTTTCATTTTTTTCATTTTCAGAGATTATTTTCGAAAGTGTTCCTTTAATGTTAGGTTGACGCAGTCTTTTTGGTTTTTGCATTGTTTGCGTTGAATGCGTCCATTATTAAATTATTACTCACCAGGCAACTGAGCGATACGTTCTGCTGATGGATAGCCTCTTGATATGTTGCAAGCAGGTGAGATGTTGGCTGTTTATATTATGCCTCTCTGCATGTATTTACAGTGTCGTTACCGTGCACGTATACTTTGTGCATGCGCGTTAGTGGAATTGGTTTGCCTATGTTATATTATGAAGTAACTTCATGAGTTTCATATTTGTGCAGAATTCTCGTCATTCCATTACGGCGCTCGGAGGAGTGGAATATCGACTTAAAGAGAAGTTTTTCTTGCGCAAAGTTGAAATCCGTAATGTGGAAGACACGGATGGTACGCTGATCATCGTTTCTGTTATTTTTTTGTTGATTTATTATCGAGACACTGCTGTTTGGTCCTCGAAGTCGGGGAAAGTTTTCATATTTTTGTAGTTTGGTCATTTTTCTCTGTACCTCTGATGTAATTGCATTTTAATGCTTATTCGGGATTTATCTAAGAAGAATTAAAACCGTATTCATCGTTTTTCGTTAATCAGTTTATATAAGCCATTGTTTGCAAGACGCGCGTGGAATAGACCGGGTTGCTATTTTCCCGCCGCGCGTTTCTTTGTGATCTCCGGTGGTTTGCTCTAGTTTTTATTGTTACAGTGTAAAATAGCAATTCTATTGACAAATTGCTGCGATAAATGTCAAACTCTGTTCGCCCTGTTGTTTTGCCTCGTCTGCGCAAGCACTGCATTGTACATTGTCGGCGTTGCTTCCTCGCAAACACTTGGTTGCTAGGCAACAAAGAGGCTCTTTGATTCCCTCCTTTGGCTTGGTAATATATGCGAAGAGCAGGTGCAAGCTGGCCGCTGAGGCACGATTGTGGTTCTCTCAGCGACGCGTTTAGTTAGTCATAATTTCGCCTTGTCGCGACACACTAAGCGTCTGATATCGTCTTCGTATGGTTAGATTGCAGGAACGCATTCGAGGTGGTCCAACGTGGTGTTCAACCAATCGTCTACAGTTGTAAAACCGAAGAAGAGAAAGGCGAGTGGATGGCTGCATTAATGACGTTGCAGTTGAGAAGGTGAGGCTCGACTTGTTCGCTGTCCACTTCGTATCGCGATTAGTTTGTTCTTTTTCGTTTGATCTTAGACTGCATATGTTGATGTGCGTTCTATTTTGTATCCGTTGTTTTTTTTATTATCAACCTTCGAAGTGCGGCTCTTTCTTCGTGCGTCGCTTAAAGTGTAGTCGGTATTTAAGTTATGTTTTACAACACACAACCTTTCCGACGGCCGGTGCGTTTGTGCCAGCTGTGCTTTCCTGGCGATGTGGTCTCCCTCGGGGGCCGGCCTTGTTATTGTTCCATTTGGTTACGTTCATTGGCAGACAGCTCAGAGCATGCGCACCTTGCGCCTTGCAATCTCTCCGCGTAGTCTTTGCTGAAGACGAATACGGTTGAACTCACCAGACGGCTGTTGACGTCTAAACTTGTTCGACGTCTGACTTTTTTACGTCACTCAGCAACTATATCTCACCGCTCGACTGCCAATCAAGCATTTGTCGCACTGTTTACAACATCAATGCACACAGCTGCGCTGCCTGTCGACTATTCTTCCTCTTGTTGCCTAGCAACGACTCTACTTTGTCAGTTTCCGTCTACCTGCCTTTCCGCTTGCGCCCAGGCCAGATAGGACGAGTGGCGGGTCACTTAAGCCTTTTATCTTCTCTCGTCATGCATCTTAGACGGTTGCGTGCAAGGCTGCTGCTAATGCCGTGTTTCCCTGCACCACCGAGCAAGAAACTGGACCGTAATTTACTCAACAAGACTACATCTTGCGTCTCATCAAGGTAAACATGCATTTTTGTAAAGACAGCGTGCTCGCGCATGCTTCTGTAGTTGTGCACGCCCCATTTTGTTGCACGTCTCAACTGCAGCAGACGATTTAGTTTTACATATTTCCATTTACTAGCTAATGGCATTTATTGCATCTGTTTTGCAATCTCCGTTTATGATACAGTGAGGCTCCATTTGAAATCATCAAGACATGGAAACCACATAAATGCGGTTTTAATACTTTCTTCGTCTATTTCCTTATATCCTTGCTGTAATTACATCTTATACTAGAAGCAGCCCACTTTCCCATTGATCTCACTTTTTGCGGCCTTCTCTCTTGCATCCCGTCATTATTTCAAATGTTTAGATGGGGATATTTTTTCATTTGAAAGTGCTATTGTTTAAAAGTGCCAATCACACTAATTGTCACTATTGTCGCGCTGTAATTTAAAGGCGTGTCTTTTGATAGACAAGCTATCTTGTACACGGAAGTTGGCTAAGATTAGATGTGTTATGTTTGAGCTGAGACCTTCAGCAAAAGACAAGGAACCATCTCTTGTTTGCAAATGTTGCCAACTGTTCGCAATTTCAAACTGTGGACCTATCCTGCATTATATTGTCTAATGCGATGATCGTCAATTGATGTTTGTTGTAAGCCAATTGTGACGTCTGGCAATGGTCGCACGATGATTTTACTGGCTCAAAGGACAGATCTAATACAATGACCTAACCATTCGACACTCTGTTACTAGAGCCTCTATATAGTACGTGGCCTCTTATGAGATCATCCAACTATCTTAAGTTGAAAATATTCTGCGATGAACGCAAAGCTAGTTACGGAACGTGTTCTTTCTGTTAAATATTCAATCAAGGTGTTTGTATTTTTATTGTGCTGGTATCGTCTTGTGTTATGTCGAAATAGTGTTCTCGGGGGTTGAATGTGTGACGCTGGTTGTTAGACAGCGTTTGTGTCTGCGGTGGTTGGTTTGCTACAGATTTGCAACACTCTTCGTTCGTTCAACGCTGCGTGCGGGCCTAGTGCTGGGTGACGAAGCTGTTGTGATATGTTCGACCTAAGACCTTCGCGGAATGACGCAGCTGCTACAGAAATTACAATGCATTCTTCTGCTGGGAAGACTAACACTTCTTTTATTTTCCTGTAAATAATGTCGCTAAGTTTCTAGTTTCTGACATGTGGTCCCAAGATGTACGTGATCGCGAAGCCTGAAACACATATTGGAATTCAGATTACATCTAGTCTCTATCTGATGATTACAGCCTCTTTTTAATCCATGCTTTCAAATCCCTCAAATATTGAAATGTCATACACCATGCAATATTCAAGTCTGATGCAAATGTAGATGGATCTTCAAGATTAACTAAAGTGAAACCTGCAATTGAGACCACCTCTATAGAGCAGCCACCTGTGTATGAAGGTTACTCTTCAGAACCCTAAAATGACACTTTCTATAGAAATCAACCTGGACAGAAAGGCCACTTGTTTATAAAGGCCATCTGTTTATAAAGGCCATTTTTTCAGGTCCTAGAAATGACCATTATAGACAGGTTTCATTGTGCAGGTCAATTAATCCGTATTAGTGGCCACCTCTATAGAGCAGTCACCTGTGTATAAAGGCCATTCTTCATAACCCAAAAACGACACTTTAGATAGAAATCAACCTGGACAGAAATGCCACTTGTTTATAAAGGTCATTTTTCTCAAGTCCCAAAGGGTGACCATAATAGACAGGTTTCACTGTACTAAGCAGTAAGTACACAAGTATTTGCTGATTGATGTTTAATGATAGTTCGGTTTGAATTATCAATAGTGAGCGCCTAAAGAATGCCTAGGTTTTGCCGAAATAGTTATTACGAAACATACAAAATTTGTTTTAAATTAAACATAATATTTCATAGTAGAAGCATTGATAGTTAAAGAGAACATATGGGAATAAAATGGATCGATGCAACACTTGGAATGAGAAGAAATAAGCAGTCGCTACTCTTCCGGCCATCTTAGTTGTGCAAAATAAACAGATGATACTCCCTCTTTGTAGCTCGCTCTTGACGGTGCGATATTGCGTTGCTAGAATGAATGCCCTCTATTTCTAAGAATCAAGACATCTGCGGCCATTCTAGTTCATTTCGCAATGGCAATCAAGTATAATAATTAGTAAACACTTGGAATCGAATTGAGCTGCGAGAAGAATAGATGCCCTAGTCTTGTATAATTACATAAAAGGATTTTGCAATATTCCGTGACGTGAAATTCCTAAGTGTATCAATTACGAAGAACGTTTGTCTTGTTTACTTTAAACGCGGTTGAAATTTGATTGAATCCTGCGTCTCTTGCTGTCTTACCCGCAGCGTACGTACCCGCAGCTTACGTTGTGGCCGCGTTGCGTGTGCGCGTTCGATTGTCTTTTCCTCTGTTGTATTATCCTACTTCTGTTATAATCGACCAATGACGTTCGTCCAATATAGTTGAAATTTGTTGAATTAGATTCCGGTTAACGTAATATTTCATATAAGCGGATAACATTTCAAAAGCTAGCTACGGCTCCATTGTATCTTTCTTTCATATGCATTTTATGGGATAAATTCACTTGATCCAATAAGATTACGATTCATATCCAATTAACCAAATTGGACTGTACAGCCAGCTAATGATTTATTCATTGGTGTTTTATAGTTGCTCGTGCGCGTGGAGTTCCTTTACCCAAACGCACGGGAGTAGCAGACAGCAAAACAGTTTGCGGATTCCACTAAACAGATTTACTACAAAAATTCGGTTGCTACTTTAAGAGCACAAATTCAAGGAATATATTCTTAATCAAATACAATAATACTTCTCCGTGCGGTAACTAACAAGTTACTAAATCAAATATGAATAATTATTGAAATTGTTCTTCCTCAGAACAAGCCTTATTTTAGAAAATTGAAGAATTGTTTTCCAGAACATTTTTTTGTCAGTTTTGTTCACCTCTCAAGAGCCGCTCGTTTCCTTCTTCATAGCTAAGATCAAGGGATATGAGTTTTAAGGAATGGAAACACGTTTTGTAAATTTGCATTGGCTGCCTCTTAACATGTTATTTACATCCCTAGGATGATATTTTGTCTGACCCTTGGTCTGACCATAGTTGGTCTGACTTGAACGACGTCTGTAGCTCACGTCGCATCGTTAGGCAGCGCTTGCCCTAAATTGCATTGACTGGTCACTGGTGGTAACTGTGGGTTGGAATATTTGCGATTTCTTCCGACTAAATAGTATCATTTATCAACGTAAACAAATTTGCAATTATTGTTGCGGTCACGTACATTGACGTCGTCCATTTTCCTTCTTTTCAAGCACTTTGGATCGAATGCTCAATGCGTTGTTGACAAAAGAAGAACAATCGGCCCCTTTACGGCTTCCTGATGTGGCGCAATATCGGTAAAGCCCCCGTTGTCTCATTTGCATACTGCAGTCTCATAATGATGGACACTGCGAGCTCATTGAGTTATCATTTATCATCGCAATTTATCTGCAGATTCGTCGAAGAAGACACGGAAGACAACATCGTCTTCGAAGAAGGACAGGAGGTAAAGAAGAACATTATTGTTTTGATAATGTATACGTTGGTACGCGTTATGGTTATCAGATTGTAGCTAGATTTGTAACGCAGCGTATATATTTTACAGTACAGTTATAGTTGCAAAATATCATTTACGGCAATCTGTGGCCAGATATGGTCGCTTGCTGCAGGTGGTCGCTAAAACAGGTTTAACTGGACGCTTATCAAGTTCTTTAACACCCCACGACTCCATCCCATTCCGAATGGTGTCTTAGACGTAATGGACCAAGCGCAGTCCCAATGCATGAAGGGATACACTTGTTTTTAGGCACGTGACTTTGAGCTAAAATCTACAATTTTGACAGCCAAGAACAATCCTTGAAATTGATCATCATTGAAAAGAGTATGGCTGATTGCGTTTCAAACAAAACAATTTTCTGACGTCTTCATCCGTGGCAGGGTTCAACTCACTTATATACCGACATGCAGTGGGACTGCGCATGGCGGATTGAATATGCATTGCCGTGTTTTTCTCAAGTGGTCAGTGAATTGACCAAGTGCAGTCTCGATGCATTTTGGGATTCAAGCTAGTTGACCTCTGCCACATGGGACGACACCGCAAAATTGCTTTGTTCGATATGCAGTCAACTGTACTCTTTCCTATGATAGATTTCAAGTATTGTTCTTGGCTGTCAAAATTGTCTATTTCAGCTCAAAAACACGTGGTTGTAATAGCATAAATCCCGAATTGCATCAGGACTGCACATGGCCAATTTTTGATGCCAGGACTATTTCCACCATTGAAATGTATGATTTTGAATGTTTCAATCATTTGATTTGTTGTTCTAGGATGAAAGTGGCGTTCCTGTTATCAAAGGCGGCTCGCTGTACAAACTAGTGGAGCGTTTAACGTACCATAAATACGCCGGTATGTACAACAAAAGTCACCTGTTTAATTGGCAGCTGTTCCGACTTAAGTCTATCTCTCAACGTTTGTTGTTGTAGATTGTTGTAACAATGTAAAATCAGGTGCACGCGAAGGCTCCTAGTTAAATCAATACGAGCAAAGATAGCAAAGAGACATCGTTTCTCTTTAAATCAATCTGGTCGCTTTGGAATACTAAGAGGTACAGTAAAACGCTCCAAAAGGGCTTGAAACCACTCTAAAATAGCTAGAAATCACTTCTGACCAGCTTGCAAACTATTTTGACGCCTTAAAAGCGATTTGGACTTCTGGGACCAAAAGTAGTCTCTTGAGACCTAATCTTGTCCCTTGCGAATACTGAAATGTAAAACACTTCAAAACGGTTTGAAAGCGTTCTGAGAGTGAATGTAGCATTTCAGAGAGGAAATGCCATCAGCATTTTAATTATTTCACTCTCCTATTACCATTAGCTAGAAGATTTTCAAATAAAAATGATGGATCTATTTAGTTATTCGAGCAAGTTGTAATTATTAAGAAGCCCATTTAAAACCAGCAGCACGTAAACTGTGCAATTTAAACCCTACTTGTACACTTAGGCATATTTATATTATTCGATGACGTTACGAAACTAAAATTAATAAAATTATTCCTCTATTTTATTGTATACATCTGTCAGCGTGCTACTGGATTTTGAAATACAATGAATTTTGATAGTTATTAATTATTATTGTAACTTTGTAGATGTTCGTATGTTTGTTTTCTTTTAGACACGAGTTTCGTTCGAGTGTTTTTGACGACTTACCGTTCGTTCTGTCAGCCATCCGAACTGCTGGACCTTCTAATCCTTCGATATCTTTTTCATGTTTAATATTTTTGCTTGTGATCGCGCCGCATGTCAGCTCCCACTACAATTAGAACTACAGTCAAACCTGTACTAGCGGCCACCTCTACGAAGAAAACATCAATGTATAACGGCCACTCTTCATAACAGCAAAATGACACTTTCTATAGAAATCAACCTAGACAGAAAGGCCACATTGTTCATTTTCTTCGGGTCCCAAAGGTGATCATTATAGACAGGTTTCATTATACTGCTCTGTTTGTTAAATAAAGGAGATTTTTATTTGCAAGCGTGACAGGACCAGGTTACAGAAAATTGGGCTACAGACTGACAGTCCCAAATGATAGTTAGCGTTTTGATGGTGGCGTCTTTCTTGGGGGGATCGGGGTCTGACAGGGGCATATTTTTCAGGGAACGTTTTGGACTTACATTTGACAGATAATGCCTACTGTCTGACAATTAGAGGACTGCAATTGCAATTCACTGAACTAGAAACACAATTTTACTATCAAGTAACTGACTTTAGAAAATTTGTATAACTTCAATCTAATTTAAATAGGTTCACAAACTTCTGAAAGGCCTACTGCTCAGCAAGAGCTGTAGGATGTGCGTACTGGTAATTAATCCTACTCTGAACCGTGATACCGTCTGTGTGTTGCATGATGTTGGTTCTATGTTGATGTATGCAGCCTTAATTGTTTCGCACATATGAAATCCCTGAACCTCCTCCGAACGAAAAAGATCGTGCTGCGATTGAACGAGGCCAGCCGGTTGTACGCGACGATTTGAAGAGGTTCAGGAAAGACTATGCCTACCCAATCCAACTCAGGTAGTTTGGCTGTGAAACTTCAAATCAAACTTATTCTTAAAATTATTGCAGAATTCCGATGGTAATTTCTTGTATTTGAATAGAATCCAGAGTGGTGTATGATTACGAAAATGAGATCTCTGAATCTTTTGAATTACCAGTCGATAATATTTATGACGTTATGGAATGAATTGTGCTTTGTCAGTTCTTTCCGTGTTGAGTTTGAAGATGTCGATAGAGCTAACAAACGTATTCTTAATTATTTTTGTTGTGAAGCCTGAATGATATCTTACATGCCCAATACCGATGACTTGAAAGTCAGCTTAAGAATTTGGGATCAAATGCTTGGAGTTACTCATGGAAGGACTGATTTGATTGGCTGATTGATGTGTCCTTGTTGCCAGGGTGATGAATGTCATTCGTCATTGGGTCGATCAGCATTTCTACGACTTCGAACGCGAACCAGACCTTTTACTTCAACTCAATCAGTTCTTTAGTAGAATCATCAAAAGTAAAGCCGTCAAGAAGTGGGTCGAATCCATCGATAAGATCGTTCAAAGAAGGGTAAGAAACAAACGCAAGATTCAAAAACATTTTATTGATTGCAAAAACAGTCCCGTGGATTTTTCTCTCTTGATGTCCAGTGGTTTTTACAAGCTTGATGTTTTGAGGAATTCTTATGAAATTTCAATTCTTTTATCGTATGATGGCTTCTATATTTTAGTTTGAATTTGTTATAAGGCCGTCCGTCTATATTATCCTTACATTTGTGATCATTTTCCAGCTGTTTGTCATTTGCTTTATTTGAAAAATGTGAATTGATTTTGAGTTTGAGCGCATTTTGGCGTCCGGAAATGAATTTCTTGGTTTCACTGCTGAGTTGTTTGTGTGACTTTGTGGTCCCCGACTGCAAAAGAGAACGTTGTTTAAATCTATTTTATAGCTATTCATGTCAAAATAATGTCAACTGCGTGGTTTGTTCAGAAACCACAGTATTAATAACCATCTTCTTTTATCTTGTGGATATTCCAAGTTAATTTGCTCCTCTAAATAATTGTTAGAGATTCTTCTTCGAATGCGATTTTGATTTTTTCCTTGATTTCGTCTTTGGTTTGATTTTCAGACGGACTCGTTATCTACTGCGCCCGACCAATACAGTTTTTCTCGCAAATCACCGCCTATGGAATGGCATTTGACTCGCTTGCCTGATCAATACGACATCCTTACAGTAAGTTATCATCAGTCGTCTCAGCTGATAAAAGGAACCGTTTTGGTGTGTCCATTAGAAGGTTCCAGTAATACATAATCTCGGTCCATCCGAGACATATATTCGTTGTCTTCTGTGGTTTTAATTGTCGAGGGCCCCAAGGGAGACAAGCCATTGGTTTATCGGGCTACCCTCGTTAATAAATTGACATTTACATTTATTTTTACATAATGTGGATACCATGTGTTTAGCTCATTTTCACCGAGTTATTTGACACAGAGCAACGTCCTCTTGATAAGAGGCAGCCATCTTGCCTTATGACATCATCATTGCTTGTATATAGAAACAAGAAACAAATGTCAAGTTGATCATGTGCTTACATATTGTAAATTTGCTGCCTGTAATAGTCTTATTCACTATGTATTAATTTGTTTATATGTCTGAAATAAAACTCTATCTATATATCTATCTATAGCCACACCCCTGGCCTTTCTTACCCCTTCCCTAGGAACGTGACCAGAGCGCTCTTGTTTATTTATTATGTAAGAAAGTGTCTCGTACACCGGACGTACATCACATCGTCGTTTCTTATGACGTATATTATTGTCTCTGCTGTGATCTTAGCATACACAGCATCACTATGATGACGTCATTCATTTCAACACAAGGCACAGGCCCTTGGGCACAGGTACACAGAGATCAACCGAATGGGATCTACGTGATAGCTGGCAGTGCCAGGCGGATCCAACTAGGACTTGAAAATGTCAACCGTTATCCCGGACAGTAGAATATTATCGTGAGGCTCCGTCGTTGTAAAGTTTTTTTTTGACTAACTTAATTCTTATTGAAAGTGAGACTGCGAAATGTAATTCGTATTAAATGAAATTCGATGTAGTAGTAATCTTATAATTATTCGTATTTGCCTTTGATATCTTGGAATTAAAGGTTTTCAAGCCTGATTTTCAGTTGATATGGACACTTTCGACAGCTAATGAACAATGTAGAAATAGACAGTCGTCGAATTGAGCACAACTGAATATTCAAAACCGAGCTGACTCCACTCGGGAGATTGAATAAGAGTTCAAATTCGCTACCGTGCCTTCGGATATTTATGTGTGCATTTTCTTGCTATAGCTTCATCCACTCGAAATCGGACGTCAGTTGACGCTAATGGAATCGGAAATGTTTCGGTAAGTTTCTGCGACTCACAGAATCAACATGAAACCACGAAACGGTATGCTAATATTCAACTGATCATTATTGTGCTTAAAATGATTGAAATCCTTCGATGTCATTTTGCCATACGCTCGAAGCAGTGTGCTGTAACCAACAGTCCAGAACCGCGGCTGCACGCTTTGGTGAATTGATTCGTAACAAAGCTACAGCAACGTGGTTCATAGCGCGCATGCGTCGTACGTTCATCGCGTATCAAGCAAAGAATACAGTGGTGCCTGACTGTCTTCTTGCCTGGAGTTTCGTATGTTTCGCAAGGTCAATGATCTGTAAAGTATAACGTTCTACCATTTTTAAGTTTTTCGTTCTCCCTGTTCCCACAGGTCTATTCGTCCCTCGGAACTCGTCGGCTCGGCGTGGACGAAAAGCAACAAAGATAAGACTTCTCCAAACGCACTCAGGATGATCCGTTTTTCCAATAAAATCACCTACTGGTTTATGGCGAGTATCCTCGAAGCACGTAACTTTGAAGAACGCGTCGCCATCTTGAATCGGATTCTTGAGATTTTGATGGTTTGTCTAATAATTGGATTTCATTCTCGAATGTTCCATTGGTGTTATCCAATCTACATTGCTTTTTACAATTGTTTCTCTCTGTTAGGTTTTCCAAGAGCTGAACAATTTCAACGGGTTGATGGAAGTAGTCAGTGCAATGAACTCAGCCCCAGTCTTTCGATTGTACCACACGCTTGCTGTAAGTGGTAGCAGAACGATACAGCATCGTGTTACTTGATCTATACTCGGAATGGAATATTAACTGGAATAAATGGAGGAATAGAATACGCAAAGGTCGAGCTTAAATAGGTAGTAACGATGGGAGATTGGTTTACCTTATATGAGATCGAGACTAGTTGTAAAACGAGGCTAGAGGAATAAAGTACTAGATTATGAGATAAGAAAATATTGCCTTATTCGGATTAATTATTTACATTTGTATGGTTGCAGGAGGCTCCGCTGAAACGGATACAGGCGTTTGAAGAAGCGAAGGAGCTGGCAGACAACCACAACCGAAAATACATTGATAAACTGCGCTCGATCAATCCACCTTGCGTCCCATTCTTGGGTGAGTTATCCTTTCGAGTCTTAACCGATTATGGTCAAATATTGCTTTCATAGAGTAATTTCATTTGTAGTGATCCAGACGAGGGAAAAATCACTCCTTAAAATAATACCATTTTCACATGCTACCACTTTGGGAAAAGCAAGTGCATTATGGGGAAGGTTCATGACTCTGATTTCGAAATGGAGAGAGCTGGATTTGATACTGATGTAGAAATTTCCAAGCTGTGCTACTTTCCTTAAAAATATAATTTCCGGTAATGTTATGGCTCAGAAGGCTAGTCTCTTCGCTATTTCAGGCAATCAACAGACCCCGCCACGCACTGGTCTGTCCCATAATGGTAGCTCGTGAGAAAGGTCTATTATACAATATTTTTATTTTAAACTCTTCCGTAAATTTTAAATTTTCTTTGCTTTTCTTTCTTTCTTGTGGTGTTTTCAAAATATGTGGGCTTCGAAGATTTTCAAGTTATTTAATTTTTCCAAGATATATTTACTCGTCAGGAGGTTTTTTGGTATCTCTTATCAATATTTGCTATTTTCTCTGGGGTTTGTTGTTCTTTATTATACTTCTTGTTTGTTTTTAGGAATGTACTTGACGAACATTTTGAAAATCGAAGAAGGCAATCCTGATTTCATTCCCAATCACCCCGAAGGAATTATCAACTTCAACAAAAGGTTTGATTCATCAAATCATTATTTTATCTGTTGATTGTTGATAAATTAAATGGATTCTGATAATCTGTAATAATTCAAGATCAAATGAAATGAATTTACAGTGAACCTGTATATAATAGTCACCTTTGAGACTTGAGGAAAATGACCTTTATAGACAGGTGGCCTTTCTGTCCAGGTTGACATCTATAGAAAGTGTCATTTTAGGGTTGTGAAGAGTGACCTTTATACACAGGTGGTTGCTCTATAGAGGTGGCCACTAATACAGGTTTGACTGTATTTGATTTGCTTGCAGGAGGAAAGTTGCCGACATCACTGGTGAAATTCAACAATACCAAAACCAGCCTTACAACCTTGAGGCGGAAAATTCAATGAAGGTGAAGATGTGCTTGTATTCACAGCAACTCTTTTTGTTATTCAATCAATCAATCAATCATCAACCAATCAATATATCAACCGATCAATCAATCAATCAATCAAAAATCTTTATTCATAGAGTAAACCGCAAGGTTTGTCTCCCTTGGGGCCCTCTTGCCAATGGCTCGAAATTAATTACGAATTTGCAAAAATGTAATAACTTCAAAACATTTAAAATTTATAAGCACTAGAGTTTTAAAGTAAAGTTAAAAACTACTAAGCATGCGTAGTATACTGAAATACAATAATATATAAATCAATTTCGATTTGAGAGAAAACAAACATTCGTTCTTGTGTTTATAAATTGACTTGCCTGACGCCGATTTCTTTATCAAGGCGTTTTTCGAAGAGCTAGATCCGATTGGAGGACGAAACGAGAAGGATTTGAACGATTACCTTTACGAAATCTCATTGGACATCGAACCGCGAA
>OFHS01000903.1:20960-33452 GCA_900245855.1 Calvadosia cruxmelitensis
CGGCTCCGACAGTCTTTCGTCTCCGCCACCTATTGAGCCCCGTGGGGAGGGTGCAGAGACCCCACCGCCCTTACTGCCCCGCTTACCCATGACACCGACAAGGAGGGCATCTTCACCCCACGAGAACATACAACAACTCCCTCCCCGGCGGGAACTGGGCAGGGCATTTTCAGAACGCATCCAAGCATCGTCAGCACCCCTCCTACCTCCAAGATCTTCCAAACCTCTCGGCGGTGGCTATTCGCTGCCCCTCAGTAGCACACCGGACTCACCCACATCGCCGATATCGTTCTTCCACGGTCGACGGAAGCAGTTGAACAAAACGCCGCCATCAACAGACGAAGAGAACGATGCTGAACCCCCTCCGCCGCCCATTCCACCGCGGCCACATAAGACATCTGTGTCTTTCGGTTCTTCTGACGATGCGTTTGCTGTTGATTCACCATCGACTGAAACCCAGCCTCCTGCCCTACCACCCAAGGTACCCATGAGGTAATATACTGCTCTGTCAAATGTGCCCATCACGTGCTCAGTGGGAAGGGTCAAACGAGCTGCTGGCAACACGAATGATTTGCGGACCAAGAAAGCAAATGGATTCATAAATTTTGCAACCAAGGAAACAATTGACTTAGTGTTAAAATGTGTCATATTTTATTTTCTTGCGTCACATTTGACTGATGGTATGCGTTGTACAGTTCACTTTTATAAATGATGATCGAAATACAAACAGTTCTTTAAATTTGACTCGCCAAGTGTTGTGTTAAGATAAAACACGTTTAGCGTATTTTTAACACGAATATAAGAAGCTGCAACATTTTCTTTAAGCAACTGTAATATAGCGTTGTATCTAGCCAGTCGCATTGTAGAGCGAAAGTCAGTGCGACCGTCAATTTTGTGTGCAACCGGATTGGCATATTTTGGTACCATCCGCAGTCACTCGTGTTTCGTTTTCAGAACGGGCATGATATTTCTACGAGAACAAAGTTAGCTTTCTTCCTTTGCGATAGTATGAGTTAGGCAAAGACATAATAGCTGGTTGTAACGTAAGAATCATTATTTCTAAGCAGGGTTTGATCTCTTGCCCTGTTCACTGAGAGACAGTGACCTCGTTTTCAACCATTCGTGTTGCGTCACTGCAAATAATGAGGTTCGCCTTCGTGCAATTGGTTCAAGCATCGTCCTTAAAAGTGCCCTACAGCTTTTAGACATTTTGCTGGCCTTTGCACTATCAAACATCGAGTCTTTCTTTGCCTGTATCTCCGTTCCAAGGTCTATTGGGTCTCTGCTGTAAAAAGGCAGCTCTCCTGTTAACATCAACCAAAGCAACAGACCCAACGCCCACACGTCTGAGAGGAATGGGTTGTAGTGAGTTCGCTCGATTTGCTCAGGCGAAAAGTGGCACATCGTTCCGCACAACAATTTTCCATTCACTGGATTGTCAGTTGTCGCAAAGGTAAAGTCTGCGGAAAGAAGATATAAATCATATAAGATTGATCAGTAATCAGTGCTGGATAAACACAGGCACATCAGACACTCACTTGCCCAAGGTCCTTGTTAAACACTGCCCGTATTTTAACTAGCTAACTGGTTCTTACATGTACATCCGCTGTACATACTAAGCGGTAAACATTTTATCTCTGAAAGCCATTCCAAGGATTTATGGTTACAACCTTACAACCTGTTGTCTTATTTACGAACGACACTTAACTGATATTAGTCAAAGCGTTACTCAACAGTAGACATGCTAATGCATACGCTCAAAAGCAAATTTTGCAGCGCTGTAGTCTGTGGCCCCGATAGCAAAGGTTGTTTTGTAGAGGAAATACATTATAAAGTAAGACGTTTTGGAAAGAGGAGAGCGTGTGCTTACGATAACGGGATGCGATATTCGCGCCCAATCCTGGTCACAGAGAATGCGCTTTTGGCAGCACTTTACACCATTGACGTTTACTATGGACACATAACCTTACTCACAATTTTTTCCTACCTGCCAATTTCGCAGTGAATGACTTGCTGAAGAGCACATTCTCTGCTTTGATATCTCGATGAGCGATGCCTTGTTCGTGGCAAAACATGAGCCCATTTGCCACTTGATGAAATATCTTGCGACTCTTTGCTTCATTTAACATACCACCACAAAGGTAGTCGTCCAGATCGCCATTTGGAGCATACTCATTCAAGATATAAGTGAATTCAGGTCCATAAATAACACGATGAAATTGTAAGATGTTCTCGTGAGGTTCACTTTTGCAGAGCTGACTCCAGATAGAGATTTCCTTTGCTAATTGTTCTTTAACATATTGCTTATCCGAGACGGAATTTGAAATGATCTTCACAGCAGCAAAGTCGTAAAATCCTTTCACAGAAGCCAAACAAACTGTTGAATATCCACCACTACCAAGGACTGTGTTATGAATTTCAATGCCAGATTTCGACAAGAACTTCCCATGTAAAACTTTTAAACTAACTGTCGTTGACGAAACGGGAATTTCACAATCCACTATTTCAGGTTCTGCTTTGTTTCGGCGACTAAAGAGCGTGACAATCCTCGACCAAAATCCACTGCACATCTTTCAAAGAGAAACTCAGAAAACATACCAAAACAAGTACATCTCGAAGTCCCATTTCGATGTCATTCGAAACTCTATGGCAACGTGGACGCGTCATCAGTAATCGAATTTTGAAATAATTATAATTATTTCATTTCTCAAACGAGTATTTGGATACGCAATAAAAGTTTTTAGAATTAAAACTGGTAATCAATTACTATAATGCCAGTACACGTGATTTTCGAATTTAAGATATTTTCTACTCTCTATTCATTTGCTCAAAATACAATTGACATTCTTAAGAAACTCTGGAGGCGAATCTGAATGCCAAATCAGNGCGAATTCATTGCTACTTCAAATTGTATAAAATGCTGCCAGAAATACACTTGTAATTTTAGTTGAAAGATCTTAGCTATCAAAAATTCCGTATTTGTTAACGCACGTCAAAGCTCCCATTCTCTCTTGCTGTCATCTCGCCAGCCTCTTGAAAAGGCGCAGAGCGTTTTCGGTTGTCTCGCAAATGATCGTCTGTGTTGGTAGGTTTTTTATTCTTGCGATCTCTTGACAAGAGATAGTAATGTTCTGCGGAACGTTTCGCCCCTGAAATAAAAATAATTTCAAAGTTCAATTTATTTATCACTGTAAATCATTAAACTACAGTTAGATTTCGTCAAAATATTGTTTATACATTTTAATACAGCGAGGTTACTTTTATGGGAATTGGATGGGGTGTGCCATTCTAATGTCAGATTACATACATACAGTACTCTAAAATTTCCGTTATGAAAAATTGATCCACATTTTCCTGCGAAATTCGCTTATTGTCCCGTTTTAAGGATGTCTTACATTATTTATGTGGACTTTTCGGAACATTTTTCATTGAGAGAACCAACATGTCACTTGTTGGTCGACCAGAGTCATTGGTAACTTAAAACTAATGCTAATCTCCATCAATCGTTTAAACTGAGATGGTCTTCTTTGCTGCTGCTAAAATGCTGATGACCCCATGTTAAAACAAGGAAATGCTTGTTTATACTTTACTCCAGTTAATATCTCACCTCGCTTTATATCCCACTTTTGGTCTGCACGAAGGGAGAGATATTAAGCAAGTTGGACTTTTATACCCACATTGTCGTAGCTGTGAAATGATACACCGCAAAATTTCCACAAGCTCGAAACTCGAAAAAGATACCCGGAATATCATGCAAAACTAAAACAGGTACCCTAAAGAAATAGTACCCCCCCCCTCCCCCTGCTATATCCAGAATATGGAAGTATACCCACGAAATTTAATCACTTCCAGTTTGCTCTTGCTGGATAGCCTGGACCTTATCAGTCTACTTTCAAATGAGATGACAGCCAAATGCGTTATTTATGACTAAAACCGTAAGCAATGTTTCAAAAAAATCTTGGACCAACCACTACCTCACAGTTTACAATTTAATCAGACAAAAGTTATCCAAGCAACATAATTACGAAGAAATTGATTGTACATGCATTCATTTCTGCCTGTGATTACCTTCAATGGCAAATAGGTCTCTTAATTACAGTAAACAAATGGGATCTCCTAACCTGTTTTTCCGGTCCGAGTGCTGGCGCATCTGTCTCGAGAAGCATATGAGAAAGAGGTATGTGAGCGGCAAGCTTTTGCTTCTAAAACGTAAAGAAACAGCAACACGTACTTTAAATCAAGTTCCGAGGCTATGGTTAAGCAAACATTGCTAAATCAATCAATCAATCAATCAATCGATCAATCAATCAATCAATCAATCAATCAATCAATCAGTCAATCAAGCAATCAATAAACCAATAAATCGATGATCAAAATAATCAATCAATCAGGAAGCTAGATTTTAGAAGGTATTTAACTAACCTGTTCAGATCGGAGTATACATGGTGGAAATGAGAAATAAAATCCAGCTTCAACACCTCTTGTAGCATTGGATGGTTTGCCATCAAAGGCATGCAAGACAACATCTGTTGCACCTAAATATCAAACGGTAAAGTACTCTCCATCAAGACCAACATTCGTGACAAAACACTTTAATTAAAAACTGTCCATGTTTTGTTGGCGGGATTTCCCCCTAATTTGATAAAACTGCAAATTCAATTGGACGCCCGATGATACAAAAAGTCACGCAGGCCTGTAAATGAAATGAGCTACTTCAGTTATTAATTACTTGAAAATGTTACATTCTGGTAACTTCTCATGTAACTAAGTACTTCTCGCTAACGCAACTTCTCGCTCTAACAAGTTACAACTTTTCAAAACAACTAGTAACTTTTCCAACTTTTTAATGTTCATCTCCAGTCGTTCATGATGCTCATGCTATTCACAACAACAACATCAGCAACAACAACTACAACAATAATAAACAACCATAACAACAAAAACAAACAAACAAACAAACAACAACAACAACAACAACAACAACAACAACATCTAGTAGATTAAAAATCAGAGGATCATTTCGTATTGCGATGCAACTTTCGTTCGACCAAGGGAAATTCAAAAAAATTACAGCATCGGCATGTCCCTGTCAATAACACTGTATTAAACTCGTTTGGCTATCTTGTGATACCGATTTGGAACTCCTTACCTGAAGAAGTTGTTACTTCTTCGTCATTGGTTGTATTTAAACAACGCCTGCAGGCAGTAAACTTAGAAGATTTTGTAAGTGCTGTAAATTCTAGGCTGCACATTAGTAAAAGTTGCATTATAGGTAGAATGTATCATAAGTACTGTAGACTTGAGAATTTTGACAAATCAAATCAAATCAAATCAAACAATAACAAACAACAATTACAAACAACAACAACAAATAACCACAACACATAACAACAACACCACCACACACATGCAACGCATCAATTATATTATTTTCTTCTATGCCGACATAATTGCAACTCACCGTTTTGTATCAGCAAATCAATTACTGGGCGACTCGCAGAGCGTGAATGAACGTTTCTAAAATCGTCAGAAAACAAACAATCCATTGTATGCAAAACAACACAAACAATTATGCGAAAAACCTCAAGCAGCAGATTTGCCAAAGACAGAGAAGTAAATATCTTATTCAATAACTAAATACAGTCAAACAAGTTTTCAAATTATCACCCAAAGGACAAAGAAACCTGGTCTCTTCTCACAGGTGACCACTTGAGACAGGTAAAATTTCCATTGTTTGAACCTATATGATACCACTGCAAAGGTGGTCGTTCAAGACAGGTAGTTGCTAAGGCAGGTGATTGCCAAGGTAGCTTGAATTGTAGTCTCCTTGTATACCGTAATTCAGCGCGTATAAGTCACACTTTTAAGTTTGAATATATGAATAAAAACAATGTGCAACTTATGTACGCCAGCTGCTTTGAAAGCGACTCTGTTGGCCTCAGTTTCATGAGTCTCGTTATCAAAATTGAGCTGCCTGCGGCTTATACATGAGTGTGAATTATACACGATTTATACACGCTGGGTTACGGTACCTGTATTCAGAAGCCTCCATTCACTTCAATGAAACTCAGTTTTATTTTGTTTATCAAGTTTTCTTCTGCACTTATCAAAACATTTACATCATATGAGGTCAACTTGTGGAAATATAATTTGGTTATTATTCATCTCTTTCTTCTGGTAGAACTTATTGGAGAGTGTACGGTTTACACTGACACTCTGGAAAGCAACTCATGGTGGTTCATAAAAGGAAAGGTGGGTTGTCTTACCAAGGCTGGTATATGACATCGCAACGAGGCTCACTCGCTGATTGAAAGGGAGATTGTTCATGCAAACTATCAAGGGTGCGTCTAGAGCAATAGACCGGCAATCAAGAGATTGTGGATTCTACTCCAACAACATGCCTTGAAGAACAATCTCAGTTTCCAACAGAACTAAAGCGGGGGACAACAAGCAAATCAAAGTAGAAAACAAGTAAGGAGATAAGAATTACAAACAATGTGAACAGTGAATGATGAGATATAAATCCATTCTTAACAAAATATTACAAAAAGACAACAAAAACACAAAACATGATTTTAGTAAATCAACACACTTCTATGTACAATTTCAACCTACTTACAGTGGAAGATCAAATTCTTTCGCAAGTTGGATCTTAAAATAATAAAAACGAAGAAAAAGTTAAAGCAGCTGGCATCAGCTCGAGAACTGTTGGAGATCAAACAAATTGAAAATGCTCAGAGAATTAGAAGGTTGCAATTTGCCACAGAAAAGAGATGTTGAATCTGGTAGTGCCTGATGCGTGGCCGTAGCGTAGGTTGAATATCGTCATTGTGTAGTCACGTGATTGTATAAATATTTAGTCGTGTCATCTTCAGTCACCTGCCTGCACTTCGTCGGGTCAACAACTCTGTTTGTCTTGTAGCATACGCTGTGGCTCACAACATAGAGCTCTGACACCAATGATCACATGTACTCCTTGGAACTCTCTCTCCCTGTCATGGGACCGGCAACAAGTCTCTGAAATAATTATAGGCCTACGGGATGCAAAAGCTACCAACTTTGTCTCCTACTCACCTGTTTCAAGAAAACTTCCCTTTGAATGTCTTTGTCGCTGGGTGATTTGATGTAACGTGGTGTAAAATCAAGACCAACCTCAAGGTTTATAAGAATGAAACAATGTAAGATACAATACCAGGTTGGCAAACTTGAAATGACTCAAATGAGACACTGTCTTAGCTGAATAGACATTAGATTCAGTAAGCACAGTTGTGCTAGCTGAATCTACAAAACAGTCAAACTTGTAACGCGCATCCCAGGAGGCGAAATACAAAGTTGTGGCTTCTTGACGCAGGTGGCTGCTTAAAACTGTTGAAATAGGTTATGCATACGGTGTAACCCGGTTAATATCACCTCGATTAATATCAGGACCCGCTTAATATTACGTCAGGTAGAGAGCCAAGCTCTATCAGAATCAAGTGCTCTTACCCACCTACTAGCACAACCTGCTTATTATCACGATTTGTGGCTGGAAACCCATAGTGGCACTGTAGCTATTGTGTTAAAATACAATTTAAGGCCACACCCCAGCATAGGAAGTTGCCCAAGAGTGCTTCTGACATTTATTGGACGTTAGCTTAGTTTGTACTGTACCTCTCCAATACCAAATATCTCTCCTGCATACTTCCGTATCCATTCTTCAGCAATATTGTAATCCTTCAATAAATGAAAAATACCAGCAGTACATCATGACATCATTGAATGGAAGCATCCGTGAAAGTAATAAGCAGAAAACAACCACACACAAATAACAATGACATGGTTTCTCCTACCTCTAGCGTCACGGATCGGTTTCTTTCCTGTAAAGAAAGATAATTCTACCATTTGAAACTGCTTGGTAATTGATTGATGGATTATGTAATCAACAGTCAAAGTCAGTAATGTACAGTCAAAGTCGGGTAATTCGATATTGCTCAATGCGATATATTACACGATGTAATAATTACAATTTGGTGGCACTATGAGGGCTTCTGTTTTTTCTTGTTATTATTTATCAGATAATCCGATAATTACACAATCAGATATTAGATATATTTTGTCATTAATCAAATTATAGCATTCAATGAAATTGAAACTGTACAGTAGACTTTCTTGTCATTAATAGCGTTTGTGGGAATATGCATTTCTTGATTAGTTTTTAGCTTTGTAGAGGACGTTCGTTTGATTATTGATGTGGTTATGACTTGATACAAATTTTAGTTGTCTATAAATAGCCTGCATTAGTCTATAGCTGCACGGAGCTATCATATGCACCATATTGTGAGTTTGACATAATTTCACTTTAATATCCAACCACAACCAACAAGCTGACCTGAACAGGATGAACACCCAGGCAAGGAAATACCAAACCATCACTCCTGAAATAGGACAGAAAAATCTGACAATACACATTGTATACACACACACAAATAACGTTTGCAAGAAAAGTGTTTGCTTGTACGGCTTGTAAGAGAAGTCTGCATATAAACGATATAATGTACTTCAGTCCTCCTGGATTTGGATTTCTGAAATAATTCTTGGAATATTGCTGAAGTAGGATATGGCTTTTTGTATTCATCCAATTCATAAACCAAAAATGTGTGCACAGCTGTACTGCAAGAGTCTGAGCATCTACTATCATTTACAACAGGTGATTATAACGTTTTATCTCATAAACATTTCGGCAAAACTTTACCATGCAGCAATCTGATTAGATTTCATGTGGCAAGTCCGAGCCTCAAAATTACAGGGTTCCAACAAACAGACATTTTCTGCCGAAGCAATCAATCTGATAATCTCTTTGTCCAACCGTTGAAGACTGTATCCTAATTTTGTTATCATGATCAAGTATATCATATTTACAACTATATGGCAAATTCTGTTAGTACCATAACTTGAATTTCCTTTTGACATTCCATTTATCCTAACATACTGAACATGTTTAACTTATTACATGAGAAACATGAATAGTATGCCACACCTCTTTGCTATATCCAAGGTCTTTTGAAAATCAGTCGGGAATTCTGGCACAGCTATAATTTTGTCAACACCAACCTAGAAAGAAAATACAGTGAACCTGTCTATAATGGTCATTTTTCAGACCTGAGGAAAATGACCTATATATGCAGACCACCTTTCTGTCCAGGTTGATTTCTATAGAAGGTGTCACTTTGGGATTATGAAGAGTGGAATTTATACACATGTGGCTGATTTATAGAGGTGGCCGCTAATACTCCTAAAATACTATTTTTGGTAAAAGCTGCATGAAAATGAGGATCCGGACGGCGATCATTTGGAAATTGACGTCCGGATCAGGACGGCGAAACACTTCGTAACATTAACTGCCATCTGCTGTTAATCTTCCAATCATAAAAATATGAAATAATTATGTGAAACAGTTAATTACAATTAATTAACATAGCCCGCATCAGCCGCTCGTCTGCAAATCAGAGAAAGGTACACCATTCAGGCAGAGACAAGAATATATGGGCCTTAATACAATATATAATATCCCACGCTAGCCACGCTGGCAAGTTTAAAGATAAATACGATTCAACTGATACCTGGCGTGCTTGTTTCAACAACTCATCTCGGTCCTGAAGGAGAAGAAAGGGACAATTGAATCAAGAAAACAGGTCAGACTTTGATTTACCAATCCATATCATAAACCTATACCGACACACCCATGCTGCTCATGCACACAGTTCGATCAGCTGAGACAGATCGAGAGACTCCAGTCTCCAGATATAACCTGGGCAATTCTAAGGCTTAGTAAATCTGACCTACCGCAGTTTCACACACAGAAGTTACTGGAAACTGCTGTTCGCTTGTACCAAAGACCCCCAGCATACAAGCATGCAAGGTCTTACTCTTAATTATAAATTTGCGGAAGGTTCAATTAATCCATTCATGTAATCTAATCTGTTCTATAGATTTGTATCATTTGTTCAACTGTCTCGGACTCGGAGTGTCTCCTCGCCCCAGTCGCCCTCAGTCCCTCACCTCGTCAAACTCTTCAGCAGATATGTGGCAATGTGCATCTATCATGGTTAATCAGTTCGTCAAAATGCAAACTGAAAGTTCCAAGAAGTTAGCAGCAGTGATCCAAGCAAGACTTTCAAGACCAAAGACACGAGATGTCTCATGTGTTTATATCCGCCATCTTGCACATGCATGGAAACGAGCCACCCAAAACATTGTACAAAACGAGGTCAGCATCGTGACTTCAAAAGCAGAGAAGAGAAACGTTTGGAGTTGCGTTTTGTCGTCGGATATTTTCAATGCTTTTGTAGTAACGCAATGCTTCCACAGCTTCGTCTTCAGTGCACGTACTTGGATAATTAACACATCTGGATGGGATACAAATGGATTTTAAGTAGAAGCACCTGTGCTTCTTTTCGTTATCTCGCTTTTTCAAGATGTAAAACACGCCAATTGAGATGTCTGCCTAGTAGGTTTATTGATGACTCTGCGTTTTGCACTCGCTCTTTCTGCATATCGTCACAAGTTAATTTAGGCGACCGCCGCAAAAGCGCATCTGAACCTCAGACTTACTTAAATTCGTTGTCACAGTCAACTGTTGTTGTTCATTTGAAAGACTTGGAGAAGCATCTTAAGTTCCGTGGCTACTCTGTGCTGAGATGGGGTGTGGGCATTCTTGCTGCTGCTGGAATTGGCATCTATTTGTTCAGAGATTCAATTCGTGAGAATCTGTCCGATGAAGTTGCTGATGTGGCTAAAAGATCCATGGGTGAGGTTCAGTATTTAATGTCGCTATTTGTGAAGTTATTGGTGACTTAGATCAGTGCAAAAATATGAAATATAATAATCCAAACCAATTCGCCAGTTCCTAGTACTTTATTATTTACGAAGTAGATATTCGTCCAGCAACCGAAATGCTTGTTGCTCTTGCTACTCGTTCTGTAATTGTTCTGCGCACCCGCCAAACGAAAAACAACACAGCACCAATTTCCCCAATCAATTATTCAGCACGGCTGATGAGAACATACATGTTGTGCGACCAGGCTGGAATCTTTGTATTTTGTGCGTGGCAGAGAAAAAATTCCAAAAGATTTTGCGTGTTTAGCCTCTCGCTGATGACTAAAATGCACGGTCCAGCCAGCCAGCTTAAATTAAATAACAGATTTACAGGATTGCACGGACAGAACCCGTTTCCCAGATGAAAATATGTGCCGCTGAGCACAATTCTCCGAATCTGCGTGGCTGTGGATTCAACAGGCCAGGCACGTGTGGCAGGGAGTATATGAATTCCAATCAGGTTGTGTGGCAGAGCCTCTTAAGTGGAATTGCTGCTGGTGACAAGTTGATTCATTCCGAGATTTATATAACTTTTCGTCAGTAGTGCAGAGCATGATAGCTTATGAAAAATATGCAGCAAGTTGGCATTTTACACCAACTCTGATACATCAGAGTTACACTGTTGTTACTAATAATAGAGTCCAAGCAGTATCTTGCGAACATTCCAGGAAGCATTGCTCCATCAAGATCTAGCTGTAGAAGTCCTATGGCTATGAATGCCCATCTGCACGCACGATTCATTCCATGCCTATTATAGAAGCGAGTCTCTTAAAACAACTTGGATTTGAATGTTGTCAATACACTACAGATCAAAACTGCATTCTTTTTTTGTTTGGTGCCTGCGCAGAACGATTACCGGACGAATGGCGTGAGGAATAAGTATTCTGGCTACCGGACAAATATCCACTTTGTATTATTTAAACATAATGTTTCACAGTGTGGTTTCCCAATTGCGTGATCGGACTTGATTTAGGGTTTGGAATACCTTCAAGCGGTAGCACTGAGCGGTAGAGCTGGGCAATGGATGTGATGAGGAAGGGGTGAGGTATTGTCAAACACTTTGTGATCAGAAAGGTCTCCCAAGGCAGACAGGCTTACTCCTGAATCACATGCGGCAGAGGTGAGCCGGGGTATTCTGTTTGACAAAGCACCCATACCTCATAGTGGCTCCTTTCAAGGCTATCCTGGGCTGCCAACAACCTGGCCACAACATGCAGTTGTTGGTGTGGCGAGACTAGCTGAAGAATCCCTCAATGAAATTTTGCTCTGGAAAACTCTACCTGATGCTAGCGCATACGGCAGCTGAAAACTGCCAGTATGGCTGAGGACTATTCTATCTTCAGGACATATGAATTACTAATTTTCGTTGTATTTAATTATTGCTGTAAATATTGAAAAAAATTAAGTTGAAATACATTGTACCCTATTGTTTGCTTTAGATGATTAAAGAATAGAACACTCTGCCAGAAGGTTTCTTGAACACTAAACTAGTAAGGACTTTGAAAACTAACTCATGATATCAAATGTATCATCCTAAAAGCTGGTTGAATAAACTATCTAGTGCAAGTCCTTTGTGCTTTGTTAAGTTACGTAGTCTTGTGATGTAGTCTGTACTTCATGTGAAAATAAGTGTTAGTT
>OFHS01000904.1:0-33441 GCA_900245855.1 Calvadosia cruxmelitensis
GCGAGTACGAGTGCGAGTGGCGAGTGTGAAAAAACCCTCGCGAGTGCCACTCGAGTACGAGTGAATTCACTCGAGTGCCCAAGTCTGATAGAAAGTGTCAATTTGGTGTTAGGAAGATTGGCTTTTATATACAGGTGGTTGCTCTATAGAGGTGGCCGCCAATACAGGTTTGACTGTAACAGATGGTGTTGTTTGATTTTAGGTTGAATGCATGATTGAGGTTCCTTTACACGACCAGAAAGATCCCCTCGTGTGGATATTCAGTGGCCATGAACACGCCGGTCAGATTTCAATCATGACGATGTCCATGGGCTCACAGCCTCGTATCAGTGAAGCATTTGTTGCAACCAATTCAAGAATATTGTCAGCTGAGACTGCTCCAAGGAAATCAACTAATGATTCACAAGATACATTTAGTACGGCTGTTTGGATTGGAACCATGTCAGGAACGTAAGTTGATGGTAGAGGAAGTTGTTCTTGTTTGATATATTTGAACTGATACAAAAACTGACTGAAAGTACACAAATGCCGCCTAGTGATGTTCCTTTGTGGTAGAACGTTTTTCCACATACGTCCAGATATCTCACAGCTTAAAAGTTTGGATTTTGTAATTGTTTGATTTTTCTGTAAAGAATGACGGATGGCACTCTTGACCCCAAAAGCACAATTTCTGATAACTCATTGCACTAATTGTTTGCTGATTGTGTCTGCATCAGGCATTTCGGTCATTTCTAGCACTTCTTGTAAACACTTCCACTAGCAAAATGCTTGCCTCTCAATTCTAAGTTAATTTGCCGTTCCCCTCTGAGATGCAAACATTGAATGATAGGGATGCTCCTGTTTTGCCTTTGGCATTCTACACAGCCAATCACTGTGTACAGTTTCCTTGACCCTAATCTGATTCACGGTTGCTGCGACTGACATTCAACTGCCACCTTTTCATTTTTCGGTGTGGTCAGATCTAGTGGCTAGTATGTGGCTGCCAGTCAGAGGTCCCGGGCTCAACTCCTGGCCTAGCCGACGCATATATTTGTTTTATACTCTGTGGTTCTAATTATCGAGGACTCCAAAGGAGACAAGCCTTTGCTTATTTGGCTACCCCTTTAAACAAAGTAACATTTACATTTCTTAACAGGTTTTTATTTCTGAAGAACCAGTTTCTCCCCTGAAGCAGAAAATGTTTACTGAATTAATTGCTTTATCATTTGTGTTGCAGTATTGTGATTTACGACGCTGAGTCCAGTGAACGGCAAACAACAGCAATAGTACTCCAGCAAAGGGATTCAGTTGTCTGTCTCAAGTGAGTTGCATGGTCATCTGTTGATTGTAATAAAATTAGAAGCACAGTTAGATCTGTCTGCAATAGCCGTCTTTATCAGCCCTGTGGAAAATAGCCTGCTGGCTAATCTTGCCCCGAATATATGATGTTGAAGATGTTGATGATGATGATGATGATGATGATGATGATGATGATGATGATGATGATGATGATAATGATGATGATGATGATGATGATGATGATGATGATGATGATGATTATAGTCCAAAGAATACATACATCTTTCAGCGTAAGGTAAAAAGGCAAAGTGCTGTTGCGGTTGTGCGCAGACTCTCCCCTTATTTAATCATTTCAAGTTTCACTATTGGCTGTGGTGCTTATCTCCGGTTGTAAGCCCTTAACCAAAAATACCACCTGTGGTCTGGCATTCACCAATCACATTGCACTACTCCAAAACTGGCAGTTGGTGAACAAGGAAACTTGCAGACGATATACCACCTCAAGATAGTTTGTCTGCATGCAGACGTGGTCAGATCCCATTTGGCGGATTCCGCTTTATACAATTGTTCACATAATTCGAAATCTCTTCAAAAACCAGCTGTGTTTCAATAATATCTTTTGTTAGAACTCCTGTTCTCTTTATGGGATACAGTGAAACCTTTCTACAACTGTCAGCTCTTAGACCTGAGAAAAATGACCTTTATAGACAGGTGACCTTGTGTCGAAGTTGATTTCTATAGAAAGTGTCATTTTGGGTTAATGAAGAGTGGCCTTTATATACAGGAGGCTGCTCTATAGAGGTGGCCGCCTATACAAGTTTGGCTGTATTCAGTTTGTCTGATATCATTATGGTACTTTGTTGTCAATCTCATTCAACGTACAATGCACTTTCAAATTCCTGTCTGATACAGGGACAGAGTGCCAATATTTTAAAAGCGAGTACCACGATGCTTGACGAGCTCCCACATCAGAAAGGTCTCTGATGAGTTATTTGGCAGGGACGTCAACACACTTCTAACCAGCCGCTATTATAGAAGGAGAATTCGCTAGGATATCCAGAAACAGTAACAGTTAAGCAATGTTTGATATCTTCATGATGTGTTATTGTGTGTTTGGTTTGTTTCTTTAGGCGAGTTGAAAATGTGATGTTTGCCGGATTGGCCAACGGCATGTTAGCATGCTTCAGAGTGAAAGGAGGTGAGGTTCACATGAATGATATGATGTGTAAAGGTGTTGTTGTTTAACGAGGGAAACCCAGTAAGCTAATGAGTTGTCTCCCATTGGACCCTTGGCAATTAACCCTTGTCCTGCTCATAAGACTAGTCAAACAGAGACTTGAAGTCGCTTTATCGATTGCTGATTGGTTGATCGTTAGGGATTAACTATCTGATTGTTTATATGTTGCTACTTTTGACTTGTTTCAAAAACGTGTATACACGTCAATAGCAGGACAAGGGTTAAAACCACAGAAGATACAACAAGTACATGTGTCGGCTGGGTTTAGGTGTCTAACCCGACTCGTGTCATGCACATGTGTGTGTTGGTACTTTTGGACTCATGGAGTAGATGTTCATAATCACACATAAAAGTTATTGGAACTAAAGAATGTGAGCAATAGTCATGAAACTAAGTAAATATAATAATAGCAAACATCATAAGTCATCAACTATATTGCATCTGTGTTTGTTGCTCAATGATCAAGGATATAATTATGTTTACATAGCTTAATCCGCCATGTGCACTTGTGCAATTCCATCGCATTTTGGTATGTAAGTGAATTGACCTTTTTCACAGATGAAGATTCAAGAAAATTTCTTTGTTTGAAACGCAATCAGCCGTACTCTTATCAATGATGGTCAATTTCTGGGATTGTTCTTGGCTGTCAAAATCGTCGATTTGAGATCAAATCATGAGCCTATAATTACCTGTGTCACAAGAGGCATTAGCATTGCGCTTCGTCAATTTGCTATTGTTAGCAGCTTGCACTAGGTAGACAAAAGTAACTTGGGAAGTTATTATTTATTTTGGAAATATGTAACTAGTCTCAATTACATTTTAGTTTCTGTGTAAAGGAACTACAATCAAACCTGTAATAGCGGCCACCTCTATAGAGCAGCCACATGTGTATAAAGGCCACTCTTCATAACCCCAAAATGACACATTCTATAGAAATCAACCTGGACAGGAAAGCCACCTGTTGATAAAGGTCATATTCGCCAGATCCCAAAAGTGACCATTAGTGACAGGTTTCACTGTAGCTACATGTTAGACATTTTAAATGCGTCTGTTTATCATTTTTAGATGGTTCTTGGGACTTGCAAAATCCCACTGTGATCTTCCTGGACTCGTCACCAATCCTCTGCATGGTCGAGGCTGCTGGTAATCTGTGGTGCGCATGTGCCAACAAGATCCACGTGCTAAGCAGTACAACTCTTGGAGCTGAGGTAGAACATTAAGTTGATGGATCAGAATGTTGTACTTTAGGGATATGACGTAACTAGTTACAAAAGTAATAAGTTACTTGAAAGTCACTTTTCTAGTAGTTTTACAAATACTGTAAACTCATCACTACCAGATGAGCGTTGGCGTTGGTGGGCAAGCAAATGCGAATGCGATTGCGAATGCGAATGTGTGCAAGCCACAGCTGGTGTTGCAAACTTGTGTCTGTCTAACCAGGAAAGGGGCCCACCGTACACAAGTACCAGTCACACTGATAATCAGTGGAAGAAGAAAAGCTTAATGAAAGGTGCCTTAATGGCAAGAGATGGTAGAGGATACTTACACCGTTATGCTTACACTTTGATACTTACACCATTTTATGGCTTCTCGGCGGTACGTGGTTGGGTGGGTCAAAAAGAAATGCCAATAGCGCGATTGTAGCCATCTCTTTTGGTACCAAGCGAGCAATGACGAGATCTGCTGATGCATTTTGCTGTAAATTGATCCCAACTGTCCAAGGGTCACTAGCTCATCTTTGGTTCTGTTTAGTCATTGGTTAATGAGCTACTTACACAGCCCCACCGCTGTCATCAGTTACCAGTCAAGCTGTTAGTGTACAGTCCTAGTGTTGAATCGGGCATCAGCTCTATGGTTATCATGTGACCCCTGTGACAGAGGCTGGCAGTCTCTCTTCCGTGCGAGTTTAGTGTAACCCCATGCAATTATAGTTACTTAAAATAAAATCCAACAGTAGCTACTAAAGAACTAAGCCTATATAGAATTAGTTTTTATATCTTTAAGGCATGTAATTTTGCACTTTACTTATGCGTTGACATTGTATATATTGACTATGGTATAAATTATAGTTACTTTGTGCGAAAAGTAACTTGTAATTGTAACTAGTTACATTTTTGGATGTAACTAGTAAATTTTACAAAGTACTTTCTGAAATTTAAGTGTAAAGTTAAATAACGTTTCAGTTTTAAACTCATCACCACAAATAAGCTGTTTTGGCGGAGCTGCTTGGTTTTGGTGAGAGCTGCGTACATGCAAATAGCAGAAATTGGTTTGGTGGGGTTGCTTCCCTTGCGAATGGCAGTAGTCGAGATAGCAAACCTGTCACCACAAACCAATCACCAGTCACACTGCTAGGTCAGTGGAATTCCTATGACTACCTGCTAATAAATGTGAGGGAGAGGGAGGGTGGGGAAATTCCTAGCGTCCCAGTCATCATATTAATCGAGGTGCAAGGCCTAGCGTTGCTTGCGATTTGCAGCCAATTCACAGACCCCGGTAAAGCAAACGTTCTAGGACCCCACAGGCAGAAGCAAAGGCGAGGAGCTGCTGCTCACACCCACCATCAAGGCCATGTGCGTGGCAAAGAGATTGGTAGCAAGAATGCACTGCCTGATGACACACCAAACCTACTGCGCCACAATGAGACCCGCCTCCATTACAACCCTATCACAGTTGGCATTATGGTTTGAGTTTAACTTCACCTAAATTACATTTAGCTACATTTAAATCCATTTGATTGATATTTGTTTAACTTTGTTTGAAAAGCTTTCGAGACTTCAATTTTCCGCAACATAATACATAGCAAACGAATATCATCTTTAATTTGCCATTTGAGCAACAACCAACATAAAATGTATCTTGCGACAATTTCTCTGATCTTTAATTTTGAAAAAATAACTTTGAAAGTAACTGTAGCTATTTACTTCTTGTGGACAAGTAACTAGTAAATTTAGGAAGTTACTTTTGAGAATGAGTAACTTTTGAAAGTAACTAGTTACTTTCTATTCAATATAATTGTAACTGTAGCTAGTCTCTTTTTAAAATAATTTACCCAACTCTGTCAGAAACTTACAGTTTTTCCAGCTGATGCCGGAGTGCCTATGAATCATGCTGTGTCTCAAGGGATCCTGGCAGAGAAACGTTCTTTCTATCTTGTATTCCAAGGACGGCGTTCTGTATTTCCGTTTTTATGTTGTCCACTTTGCATAGCTTACAATTTTATTTTTCTCACGATACCATGCTTGCTACATAATAATTAGGCAAAGTTGAACTCTAACCATGACTACCACAGCTATCGATGCAAGTGACCATTGTCAGTAGCTCTGGTGACCTCTAACCAACCTCGTTGTCATGTAATGTTTGGGCAACAGTGAGCCCAGTGAGCAGTCATTCTTACACGGGTACTGTAGTTTGCAACACAGCCACGAACCACACGCCTTGCTGTTGACCCTTGTGCATCACAAGCCATACTTGTCCCAACTAGTTTATATTCAGGATGCCTTGTCCTATGAGTAACAGCAAAGAGGTTTTTAACGTGATGTCAGTGAATTGTATATATACATATTGCTTGACTTGCTGTCCGGATGATGATGATCATTTAGTTGGTCATCCACATAAAAATCTGACCCTTGTCCTCTCGATGCACTTGTTACATAAAATATCTCATGAAATGTCGGTCAGACGCGCTTGACAAAATAGCGCCAACATATCAACATTAAATACATCCCCATAGATACATTCAAACCTGCATTAGCGGCCACCTTTATAGAACAGCCACCTGTGTATAAAGGCCACTCTTCATATCCCCAAATGATGCTTTCTGTAGAAATCAACCTGCACAGAAAGGCCACCTGTCTGAGGGGCTGTTTACATGAGGCGGGCCAGCCCGGTTGGCACCAGGATGGGCTAATTTTGTCGATTGTTTCTATGAGAACTTCCTGCCGGGCTGGCCCTGCTTCAGCCCGGCAAATGTTCGCCGGGCTGGTCTCTGATTCTTCGTTCAAGCCTGTTTGCCACATTGTTGGAATCACGTCTGTTGGTCTGCATAAACTCTGGTTGTCCTTCTATTTTACTATCAGTGCATTCTGTAATTCCTTCTACGGAATAGGACAATCAGAATAGAAGTCATGTTTAATTACAAGCTCGATCACTTCGCCACTCGATCGAAACTGTTCGGTTTGAATTCCATAATGTGTTATGATGATGAAAAGCCAAAGAAAGATACGATCCTGAGCTTTTATCGATGCACACGAGTCAACAAATTATCCGTTTGCACCAAATGTCAAATTTATGTCACCCTTGCGGTTGCGTAGAAAACTTCAACTTCCGGGCCAGCCCGCCTGATGTTGTTTATATGCCATTTGGTCGCATTTTTTTCATCTCACCCAGGTGGGATCCCACCTCACCAGGCTAGGTCATTTTCCTTAGGTCTCGAACTCAAAGGTGACCATTATAGACAGGTTACACTGTATTACTCATCTGTGATGTCGGTGTTTATCTGGATCAGTGCGTCTTAGATTGTATCAAACCTGTTTGAAACCACAACAAGCTTAATGCTGTAATCGATGGTTGTCTTCTTTTGCAGAATCACATCGAAGTTGGCAGCAGTCCGAAGCAATTTGTGAAGCACCTGGTTGCCTTTGGCTCTGGCGTGTGGGTGTCCACTTGGAAAAGCTGCAAGCTTCAATTGTTCCACTCAGAGACCTATGACTGTTTGCAATCACTCAATGTTGCAAGCCCAATCAGCAGGATGAAAAACGGTGAGTACTATAAACTCAGTTATACAATGACACCTGTCTATAACAGTCACCTTTGGGACCTGATGAAAATGACCTTTATACACAGGTGGTCTTTTTGTCGAGGTTGATTTTTGTAGAAAGTGTCATTTGGGCGTTATGAAGAGTGGTCTTTATACACAGGTGGCTACTCTATAGAGGTGACCGCTAATACAGGTTTAACTGTATTCAAATATAATAATATAAGGCATGTCTATAGCTACTGCTAATGCCCCGCTGCTGTTGATGGTATGTGCTCGCCTTCTCGGCCAAGATCAGTTCCAGTTTTATAATCAAGGTATCCTACAGTGTAAATCAGGATTTCAAGAGCAAGGCTCGCTGTTTAGGGTAAAATAATCCCAGAAGGAAATTTTGACTCCAAAATTTCAAGGTAAGTTTGATCGAATATTCTTGCAAAGGTCGCTTTCCAACGCGAAAGACCAAATTTACAAATTTGCTAGTTAGAATATAGTTGGCTTGCAAAAAATATCAAATCATCTCAAATAGAACGCAAAGGAGAATCCTAGTGTAGCTGCTTTTATTAACACTGTACAGTGAAACCTGTCTATAACAGTCACCTTTGAGAAGGATCACTACATCATCACTACCGTTGATTTGAGAAGGATCACGCCATCAGCGGAAGAAAATGTGTGTGATCGCCGCATGCGCTTTGTTGGCCATGTCCTACGAGCGGAAGACCGAACCCAACAAGTCCTGCACGATGTTCTGCTGTGGCAACCATCTTGTCTCCGTCGGCGCGGTTTCGGACAATGTTTTATGTATTTTGATTGTTGTGTCGTGATTTTGGCTGTAATGATTTTGCTATTGTAAATTCTCGTTCTGTGTGGCTGAGAATCTGCAGCAATGTAATTAGACGTAGAAGGAACGGGCTGTTCCCGTGAACAGTACTGTCTCTAACCACAACAACAACAACAACAACAACCTTTGAGACCCGAGACAATTGACCTTTTTAGACAGGTGGCCTCTCTGTCCAGGTTGATTTCTATAGAAAGTATCATTTTGGGGTTATGAAGAGTGGCCTTTATACACAGGTGGCTGCTCTATAGAGGTGACCGCTAATACAGGTTTGACTGTAGTTGTTCATACGTATAAGTGTTCCTTTGTAAACTTTAGTTACTTTTCCCAACAGATGTGGATGGCAGGATTCAAAATGTCGGCATTGAAAAAGTGTACATTACGTCACTCCGTGCTTGTGAAGGTCTGTTGTGGGTTGGGACTAGCGTTGGCCTCATACTCAGTTATAGGTTGCCTCGTTTGGGTGGCGTGCCATTGGTGTCTGGTGGAGCCTTCATATCGTTCCACGGCCACGAGAGCTCAGTGCGTTGCCTGTACGCCTTCAGACTGAGAACGAATTTGAAGAACTACATACAGCAGAGCCAAGGTAAGCATCATTGTGCTATTTTATCTTCATTGTAGTAATGGTTTACTCAGTGCTTTCTATTTACGAGAATGGGGACATCTTGTTATTTGCCGATCTTCATTCGATTAGAGCTTTGCGAATGCTCGGTAGTTGAATTCCATTGACGTTATTTTATACAATCAAAATGGCTGCTGATGTGCCAATTCTTGTGAAATAGGGCTCTGTACTGAGCAGCTACAATAATAATTACTAATAACCATCTTCATCGACGGAAACTGGAATTCTTTCCTTTCCTTCTCTCAAACGCCTGCTGGTTATTTTCTGAAATTAGAACCTGTGTCTGGAATTCTTTGTGTACCCAAGAATAAACAACTCAAAACATTGCAAATGTCTGCTGAAGTGGGAATAAATTTATACTGCTTAGGTAGCAAATGAAATGACGCAAAATCAGCTGTTTCTCAAGCAGATGTCAAGAAGACATTAAAATACGCAAATATAGATGATTTTTGTTTTTATCCTATTTGGGGTAGGACACGTGGTTCGTGGAAAGCATCAGCGAATAAATTCTTCCATTTTTTAGGGAGAAATCTGACTAAGTTGTCTGATGAAAGAAAGGAAACTGAATGGCTTAGACAATGTCTTTCCTTTGCCATTGTGCGAGGAAACTGCGCTAGCATGCGTGGCACTTGCGAACGTATCGTTTTTATATTTAGTATATTGGAGTGTTAAAATAGAACCACTTTTACATCAGAAAAATTGATGCTGTAGATATTTGACTTTCAAATTTTTTGAAATTATCGTTTCTGTTTTGTCCGAGGCAGATTACGATTTGTTGCGACGATAAGTTATTGTTTGACTGATACAGTGAAACCTGTCTACAATGATCACCTCTGGGATCTGAGAAAAATGACCTTCATAGATAGGTGGCCTTTCTGTTCAGGTTGATTTACGTAGGAAGTATCATTTTTGGGTTTTGAAGAGTGGCCTTTATGCACAGGTGGCTGCTCTACAGAGGTGGCCGCTAATGCATGTTTGACTGTACATCATTCCCAAAAAGCGTGCTCTGAGCAATGGTTATAACTTTGTTTTTGATCTGCAGGACGGAGGTCGATCTTTTACTCTGGGATCGACAACGAGGGTGCATCCGATTCGCTTTTTGACGTCAGAAGATCTCCGCAACGTGACACTGATTCGCCAGAACCTCACTACTTTACTGTTGAACCACCTGAAAGCATGAAACTGGAACGCAAGAAAAAGTCACCCGTCCAACCACCAACGGATAAAAGCACACCGAAGGATTCGCATCCCAATCGATCGTCTGATTCCTACAAGCTATGGCTGCAATCATTTGGCACCAATCCAGACACCATCGATCCCTTTGTTTCGTCATACGAGGCTGACCTCGCTTCTGAAACACCACGTGATTACAACAGTGACGATTCCATTGATGCCGATCAAGAGTTCTCGTTTATCGAAGACAAGATGTCAGTTGGACCGACGAAGAATTCGAAAAACACAAAGGCTTCTACGTTTATATCAGTCGACATCAACCGCGCTAAGACTGCAAATGGCGAAGGCGCTGTTATATCGTGTGATGTAAGCTCGAAGACGAGCGTTGGTGGACTCCCTGTGGTGCCTGAGGCCAATTTCGCTGAGCTCATGAGTGACTTCCAAGGCTTTCAAGAGGACGTTGCAGCCAGCACGCCGGTGAGGTCATCAAACGAAAGGAGCTCAGACAGCTACGAAACGGCTGTGATCATCGACAACTCTGCCGACGGAACTACCGCCGGCGTCAGCGACATCAGCCGACATTATCGCTATGCGCCACTCCCTTTGGTGCCTTCGGAACAGATTGATAACGAGGTTCAAGTGGTCTCTACTCCGGGATTGACACGCCCGAGGCTGCTGGATTTGGTTCGATCTGCTGAGTCGACGTTCAGCAGTGGAGGCGAGTCGTCGCATTCAACAGCAGATGTAAACGGAGCATCACCAATGGCAACAAATCCGTGTAAGGAGAACGAAATACATCAGGAGAAATCACGTGATCATGTGTCGTCCGTTAAGGTTGATGCGAACGATCAAAACTATGACAACGGTGATGAGTCACATAAATCAGCCGCCGGAATAACACCGCAACAAGCGTCAGGGAAATACAAACTGCCAAATTTGGACGTCCGATCTGCATCGATGGAGCAAGCAAAAGAGGACCCTGACTACATTTATACACCTTTAATGACGGAGCCTCCTTCTGACTTGGGAGGCGAGGCTTCATTTGACGGCACTGGATTACGAGATTACGACAAAGATGTGGCACTAAGTGCGTCACTTGTTAAAGACTCGCCAGAGAAATACTACGCGACCTTAATGTCCGTAGCTAAGCAGGATGATCAGATGCGTGAGGCTTTGTTGCTTTCACCGCTATATTTCGTCTCCATTGGCTCAGGACGAGTCGACTTGAGAAAGAAAATTAAATCCGCTGGTATAGAAAAACTGAGGAATCTCGTGTCATCCGATCCGGATCCAGAAATGCTAATCTGGAAGGTGACCTCATGATTGGTTATTGGGAGCACTCACTCTTTTGACTTGCTTTCGTGTTGCGTGGAATTCATGTTGGCTCGGCGAGATGATTGTTCTGAATTTTTAAAAGACGAATTACAGTTTTTGTTGTTAGTTCTGTTCAGCTTTTATAAACGATTGGATATACAGTAGTATTTTTATTTATAATTTAATGACTTGGAATTTTATTTGATGATTATTGTTTGGAATGAATCGTGTTAAACAATTCATCAAAATTACATAGACGAATGGGTTACTGTATATACAGTTAACCTTATTATGAATCTACCTTTGTCTGTCGTTTTTGAGATTGCGCATGCGCACAAGTAACACTGTCCTCTATTTGTCAGTCTCTTGAGCTCACACATTGTCTTAATACAGTGAAACCTGTTTGTAACGGTCACCTCTACGACCTGAGAAGAATGACCTCTATAGACAGGTGGCCTTTCTGTCTAGGTTGATTTCTATAGAAAGTGTCATAATTTTTTGGTTTCTGAAGAGTGGTCTTTATACACAGGTGGCTGCTCTATAGAGGTGGCCGCTAATACAGGTTTGACTGTATCTTGTTTACAAGACGGCATTTTAATGGATTACTTTCCTTCTACGTTCTGTTTGGATAGCAATCCCCAAAATTCTAAGTCGTGTTAGCAGTCTATCGGGATAGAGTATCGCTCAATCCAATGTTATAGTGAGTGTATTAAGTGAGTCCTTGGTATATCGCGAAGGTTTTTCTTCAGTCAAATTCTGTGAATATGCGAAGAAACTCTACGACTTTAAAATGCAACTGAAAATTGGGAGCATTTACTTCAATTGGCCTCTTAAGATTCAAGCAATGCAATTTACCTGTCTTTAGTGACCACCTTTGCTAAGAGACCACTTTTCCTGGATCTTTCGGGTGGTCTCTTAAGACAGGTTTGCTTTGTATGGATCCTTTCCCTTTACACTTTAGGCACCTATGGCGAATGTTGAGTTACATGAGATTAAGTAAGTTCTCTTCTGGAAACGACGTGTTTCTGTTTCCAGACCATTTTCACTCTTTTCGTTTTACAAACCAAATTTCGACAATTGCACCATAATGAAAAAAATTCCAACCGGACCTGCAGCTTTGGACCATGTTGCTGCCCTGGTGGCGTGGGGCTTAATGTAACGCGCCGTGCTGCACAATTATCATCAATGCAGAGGTGGTTCGAAACGTCCAACTAATAGTTCTAGACAAGGGAGCCAGCCCTCGCAACGAGGGTGGTGGAACTCGTAAAAAATCCCCCTACGTACCTCCACCGTTCATCCAAAAAAGTGTCTGTCTCCGTGTGTGGCAGTTAAAAAATAATCATCATAATAATGGAAAAACTTCAAGGCATCATAATTGTAGTAAACTTGGCTCAAATTGAAACTTGTTTCTTCAGGTGTTTTTTCGATGTTTTGTGTATCCATGAATGTCATAGGCACTCGCTTTCGATTTAGATACACGGCCACCTCTATAGAGCATCCACCTGTGTATAAAGGCCACTCTTCATAACCCCAAAATGACACTTTCTATAGAAGTCAACCTTGACGGAAAGGCCACCTGTCAATAAAGGTCACTTTCCTCATGTTCAAAAGGAGACCGTTATAGACAGGGTTTACATAAATGGACAAATGCCAGCACATATTCTTTGAAGCACGAGTGACAAGTTCGGTAGTCATCTGAGCTGAGTTTGAATTCTTGGATATCTGAATTGTAATTTGAAGCTTCATAACTTAAATACTCTACAAGATGTGTTTGCTACTTCTGCGTTATTGCGTAATGCCAACTTCCGCTGCAGTTACGATAAGCATAAATTAACATCGTTAATGATAACAACTACGTCATTACAGTTTCGTGTTGGCATTCGAATGGAATCGTCTCCTTGAAGGTGGGCTCCATGTTGTAATGATCTCTGCACTGCGATGAGGCTAGACCTTCTCTGGTTGATCATTTGACCGACATCTGCAGTGATTGGTTGAGTCATTGTCACGTGATGTGTATCATGCTCCCATTAAGATTCCACTGAACGATGAGCTTTCTGTGACGAAGACTGTCGACGGTGAGCTGTTTTCCACGAAGACTGACACATAGTTGTTAGCCTACGGAAAGATTATTTGAAAACGAAAAATTATCAAGAAAGTGTTTCTTAATTGATTGATTGATTGATTGATTGATTGATTGATTGATTGATTGATTGATTGATTGATTGATTGATTGATTGAGTATGTGTTTCTATTCGAACAAATAATTGAACAAACAGAATATACGAATAGAAGGCACATAGAGTGCACTTATACTAAACGGAAAGACCCTTTAGGGCCCAATTACAAATTAATATATTCTAAGCGGTTCTTAATAATAAAATACTTTTGCTGTCCACTTGATTCATTTGATTGATTGATTGATTGATTGATTGATTGATTGATTGATTGATTGATTGATTGATTGATTGATTGATTTGATATATTTTCCGTAAATGTAACACGATAGGCAAATACTCCTGTATCACTTTCACGCAGTCTATAAAAGTTTACAACATTTTACTAGATTTTTTTGTTTAAACGACATTTGAAAGAAGACAATGTTGGTGCAGTGATAACATCAGGCAGATCGTTCCACCATGGGATCACATGGGAGCAAAAACAGTTCTTGATGAAAATGTTTGTTACAGATTACTAGAAAACGTTTTTGTTGAAGCCAAAGACAAATCCTAAAGTAGGGGAAATGACATACATTGAATGTAAACATGAAGTTTCCTTAAATCTTGACTTTTGTAGTAGAATTTTATTTATATTGTTTGAACGGTACCACATCTACAGCTACACAATCATGACTTTGTTTTGCAATACAGTAGCATAATTCCACGAGCTACAGAAAGTACGAAAGGAAGGCTGAGACCGCATGCGCAATGCATTAAATCATTGAAATTTCACGTAACTTGAGGAACTCTTCCTGACTTTTTAATTCCATCTTTCTATCTATATCACATGAGACTAAACTATTAATCTGGTTGTTTTCTACTTTCACTGAAGCCTCGAATTCGACATTGACCTCGTTTCGTTGTAATTTTGATCTTGATGCATAATATCAACTTGTGTCTCATGTGATCACAGAGGGAACCCTGGGGTTTCGGGGGCAAGGGGGCACCTCGAATAAGAAACACTCGTGAATGAAATCTATAACGGAAAGGAGCGGTCGCCAGTTCTTGCTATCAGAACAGTACCCAAACGTCTGAAGATAACCAGGGGTGAGACCCTGTGCCCCTTTGGGGGCCTCAAACGTGGTTTGATTCCCACCCGTGAGATTTCTGGTTGATCATTTATCTTGTTCGTAAGGCATCAACTGCGACATCGGAATTCTTAGGATTAGCAGTTACATAGCATCTCTGCCGGGTGCCTGCCGATGGCACACCGTGATATCATTAATCTGCGTGGGAATTCTAGAATATTCTATGACATTTCATGTGTTTACTCACCATGAGGTACAGAATTCCCTGCACGGTCACCGTGAACAGTTTACTGTTGGTTGCCATGCCAGCAACTGCCTTCAACCCTCTGCAGAAGAACAGACAAGTGCGCCTTGAGTTGACATGCGTTCTTAGCCTCGGCTTGCATTCCAACGGAGGCTGATGAACAATCAATGGTAAATGCATTGCGACTGATTTCTGTTATGCGCGAAAGGATGGCGAGATCGAGGAGTCACAGCATGTGCGAGTGGCTACGAACCCAAACTCAAACGAATAATTATAATTAGACAAAGCACGTGGATATAATTAGTACGGGGTACAATTGCGCATGTGCGAACAGGAGTGACGTTTACATTAATTATCATAATTACGAGTAACATATAACAGCGCCTTCCAGTTATTGTAGTAAAATAGTGAAACTTATCTAAAGTGCAGCTAGTATATTATTTCCTCCTTATAATTTCTCGATGTGAGAAATATTTTCTTTTCCTTATATTGTCAGCGTCATACAGAAAAGGTATTACGTCTGTGTTAGAGAACGCAAAGCTGCGAAGTAACTACGCCATATTTGCTTTGCTTCGTTTGAGAATCGGATAACATAGCCTCTATTCGATACACAGAGACTCGTCCGTGTGTTAATCATATGCACGGAGCACTTTCATCTGCATTCAAATGCTTCTATGTCTTACTTACGCGTTGTGATAGCAATCTCCATTCGTGCAAATCTGCAGCGTCAGCATATCCCTTCGGTGATGTACCAGATCGCGATGCGGCCGTTGAATATGTAAAGTGGCCTGGAACTGGTAGACGGCAGTGAAGGGGATTGTGAAGCGACCGAGGAGAAAGTTCATCCCGTTGCCTCTCATAAACGAGCCCATTCGCGAGGCCTAAACGTCAGGACAGACAAAACACAGTCGCAAATTGCCGCAGATAGACGATCAAGCTCTTCCCATTCCACACCGTAACTCAAACTGTCTCAAATTATACCTGGCTGTCTACTAAATTGTCAATTCCAGATGAAAAACGTGACAATATATGCTTAAATCCTAAAATGCATCAGAACGGCATTTGGCTAATCAAAAGTAAACTATATAGCGTTCGGAAAGTAAACTGTAATTATTTCATGTAGTATTTTTGTATGCGATTCAACGAGCAAAAGAGCGTCTATTGATGTTTGGATTACTGTTCTTGTGAAGAGGCTCAGTCACCAGTGATGAAGGAATTGTAGCCTTGTAATTGAGCTCCATACCATGAATCTAAGCCGAAAACAGATTTTCTTGTTGTATTTTTACCTGGAAATTGTGCATTTCTCTCTTCTTTTTTCTTGGTAGGTCGATTCTTTGGGCCATTTCAACATAAAACCCGCTGAGCACATCTGGAACACCAGCCGCCAATAAACCAAACGACTGACCAGCAAATCGTTCTGATCGTCTCGCTGCTGTCTCTGAAGAAATAAGCAAAAACATTCACTCCAACATGCTCACAACAAAGAACATAATACGGATTTACAGATCCGTTGGAGATTGTATGTTTTACACTGACACTATACAAAGCAATAGACCTTTTTCATGAGCTACCATTGTGGGAAAAACCAGTGCATTGTGGGGCAAGTTGAGTGCCTGAAGCAGCAAAGAAACTGGGTTTCTGACCCATATTATCAACGAAAATCATATGTCTAAGCAAAGTAGCGCAGCTTGAAGAAACCTGCCTCAGTATCAAATCCAACTTTTTCTGTATTGCGAAATCAGAGACATCAACCTTCCCCATAATGCACTTGCTTTTTCCAAAATGGTAGCTTATGAAAATGGTCTATTGATGCTGGTCCGGAAAAAGAAAGACGATCTTCTTCTCTTTCGATTAACCTGATTTCGATGTACAGTGTAATGTCTGCTGTTGTCTATGTTTCTCGATGTGCTAAGATAAATGTTTGATTCGTTTCTCTTCTCCTACCTCGCACCATGCTTCTGAACTGTACCATCATGGTTGCTTCAGTGATTTGGGCCCCAGGAGCTCCAGGGGGACCAACAGGCCCCGGGGGTCCAGTGGGACCCTCCACAAGATGCTGCAATAATTCAAGAGAGCATTATGAACAATCAGAAAAATGTCCTTCCATTTTAGATATCCGCAACGAGTAGATGTCCGAGTACCTTTGAATGAATTTTATCGCACTGTCATTGAAACATCAACATTATTTTAATTTAAGAGCAAAATTTCTCCATTCAAAGAATATTATTAATGAATCTAGTAAAGAAATATTTGTCCACGATGTAAGCCACAAATTACTAAGCCAAACATGAATATTGCTATTGTTCTACCACAAACCAATTCTATGAAAGTTGACAATTGGAAAAAATAATTCATGGCTACCTAGAAATTATTTTGATCAATTTACCTGACTGTACAGTACATGACATACAGTACTACTGTATGTAGAATGAGGTTCGTCAGTTCGGTCACAATAGATAGGAAGAGCAACAGTGACGTCAACCAGGAATGAATAAATTAGCAGAGATTAATAATTTACAACTGAATAGGACACCAGGTTATATATGGAGATGAGGCTGAACAAGAGAGACTGCGTATACGAGCCTTACTCACTGCACCCTGCTCCCTTCTGTTGCATTTCAACTGGGGACATTCAGCGAATACCGGACATAAAACGAAATGAGCAAGCATTACCATGCGCTATGACAATTTAACCTTTGACATAGTCAGAGATGTTTGGACTTTATATCCGATACCGAAGGATTTTAAAATGTTTTCTTAACAAGACAACGTATGAAGGTCAGAAGCGCATTCCACGATTCATACGTTTACATATAACCATCTTTACGAGACATGCGTTTACATATGTAACCATCTTCACGAGACATGCGTTTACATATGTAACCATCTTCACGAGACATGCCTTTACAGATGTAACCATCTTGCGTTTACATATGTAACCATCTTCATGAGACATGCGTTTACACCTTACCATTTTCCTTGTTCTTTGCTTCATCCGTGGCTTTCGTGTTTGACTGTTCCTCGATTGCTGATTTCGTACGAACGACAACCATGTCTTATGCGGATCAACAACATCTCGCCTGTCTGAAGACGATTCAATTTCCTAAATATCAACGAAGGTGTTAACAGTGAAGAGAAGAGAAAACAGAACGAGCGGTGACAACGTAGTTAAAACTTCGTTGTGTCTTGTGTGATACCGTGGTTGAATATCGTGGTATATGAATGTACTGTCTCAATACAAACATTTGAATAACTAACTATGGTCGTTTACTCTTAACATAGGCTCAATAGGCTTGAGTACATGGACATATTAACTTGTGGAAGCGATGACTTGCAGATTGTCCGCATTCTTTACAAATATACATACAGCATGGTTGATGGTAGGCTGTGTCCTTGCAAAAGAGTTGACGAAATCCATGTGCTGACATTCGTGTTACTATATGGCTATTTTGTTGGTTAGCTTTCTTCCAATCAGGGAAATTGAGAGCTTGATGCCGTGGTTGGCACATTAGCATCCAACGCGGGTCGGTGAGCCAGAAAACTGGCAACTTGTGAGCATAGCGTTGAGATGCGGTGGAGCCATGGAAATTTGCTGAGATCAACAATAAAGGATATTGCTACCGAATTTGTTTCGGGATTGTTTTACTGATATTAATTCTTGCTTCCGTACAATTAGATACATCTCTTGCGACAAGGTATTCAGAAACTACGCTATCGTTTATAATATAGAGTTTATGCATGGTGACCACCTGTCTTGACAGACCACCTTCAAATGCTTTATTTAATCTTCAGACAACATGATACAATTTACCTGTCTTGAGCGACCGCCTGCGTTTAAAGACCATTGATCCCTTAGCCGGCTTCTTAAACGTGCGACTATACGAAGAAAAGCATCTATAGCGGGATATATATCGACAATACAGACAGTCTGCCGCACCAAATAGTCTAAGACGCCTCTAGCTATCTCCAACCCCACGCAGTAACAGCTGTACAGTACTGTTTTTTTCGTCTTACTATATAGTTTAGCTCAAGAACAGCTAAAAGTTACTATTGCATGCTCGTCAACTACGGTCTCTCTGTACTAGCTACATGGTCTTACTGGGATTGAATGGGAATCAGCCGGCCTTCTACTGAAACCTAGAACGATTCGTATGACTAGGACATTTCAGTCATTTGTTGATAGCAACCATTTGATGGTATGGAAAGCTAGATTTCCTATTAACAAATAAATAAAAATCGAAGGATTCTTCTTCGCGCTTTTACGGAGCAGACAATTTGATATTCTGTATTTAATGATATGTTTTTCTTTCATCTTGTGCAAAATTACCACAAATCCATGTCTGTCGAAACATACATCCACACGACGCAGTTATTTGTTTCAACATGTGGTTCCTTAATCCGATCATCAAAATATGTCACTTTCTCTTGCTTGCTTGGCTCCTTGGCCTTCGCTGTGCAGACGAAACAAAAGATATGAGACTTTCGATAATCCAAAGTCGCTGAAGTTTTATAAGCTTCTAACAAATACGAAGCCTGTTATTCTATCGTCTGTGTGTATATTTGGTACAAGCCCTGGCGCATGCAGGCTTAGAGCTCCGTTGACAAATAGAACAACAAAGTACTTGGAAATGTTGAGACATTCTTTAATTTAAGCCTCTTGAAGGATATTTAGAAGAATATAATTCAATGAAATCTTCATAAAAGATCGTTATTCTATTCAATTTGTCAACAAATGTCGCTTTGTGTTTTTACTGCGAAAAGATTAGTACTTGTCTTAAATGTAACACTTCTCATTCAAGGAATGTATTGTTAAATCTACAGGACTGTTTTTGACTGAATGTATTCTTACGTCGGGACAGTCTGTTGTCTGCGAGTGGCAGATGCGATTTGTTGGTTATAAACTGAAAGGAGAGGGTAAATCACCGCAAGTACTCAATAACGTCCGGTTCTGGAGGCCGTCGCGGCTTCGGAAAATGCTTCACTCTTTTTCTTTCTTGTTTTCTTTTTGTACGTTTTATGATATAATTTATCGTAATTTTTCCTCGTATCCTTTTTTATGGTAAAGAATCGTTCAGTGTGGGACTTTGTTTACCGGAAGATTGTAAGATGGGAGAGGAACGGGTTGTTTGCTGAGGCAGACAGCACTGGCTTTAAGAGAGAAAGAGAGGGAATCTTAAAACTACTACAAGAATAGTTGTCCATGCACACTGTAAGCCACCAACTACTAAGCGAAATACTTATAAGTATTTATCGCACAGCAGCCGTGGGCTATGGCCATTTATCACACGAGAGGAGCGTAGTGAGACATGAGAAAGGCATCAGAAAATCACGAGCCGCAGGAAAGTTATGCCTAGCCTTTCTTTGTCAGGCCAAAATACTGTAATTTATCGACTTGAAAACTAAAACTATATGAGTTCATATCGAACAACGAAATACAGATTGAATAGTTTTTCTCGGTGGATCATTGGATGATTTTACATTGCTGACATGATAGCTATGCCGCTGATTCCAATTTAGGAATAGTAATATATATATATATAACTATTACCAGATCATCACACAATTATAAGTAGATTTCTTAGTCTTGTCTCGTAAAATGTGGTAAAACTATTTACTTCCACCTGCTGAACAGCATTGCCAATGAAATTCAATTCGAAATTCAATTGCCGAGTTTAAAATATCCCTCTTCTGCGAGTATTAATTTCCAAATTATAAAATATTACTTAGGCCACGTATATTTATTACCTAAAATGGAATAGATCTCACACGAGTTACCTGCGAGGCAATTTGTAGCTTCGAACTTTGACGAGATTGAGACGATGCCAAGATGGTGGCCAATGCAATCACGAAGACAAATTGTACGTTCTGCATTTTAAACGTGTCTGTCGTAACTTCATTGGCAATGAAAACACCTCAAAATGTCGAGGCAATATATCGCAATACTCCAACAGGAAATAAGCAAAGTTTCATGCAAACAAACTGACTCGAAATTGGATTTCGGTAGTGATTGACGCGAAATTTAACACCAAGATCTCTTTCTGATAACGAAGCAGTGATTTCTTGAGACATATATGTTGGGACGGTTGCTTTGTTGTGGGTAACTTCAAGCCTTACTTTATAAGTAGATACCATTGCAGATTTCTGGTTTGTAATTCAGCCTGTCTGCCAGACTGTGTTGAAAGATTTACCGGGTATAAGTCAGCAAGTTCTCAGGCAATATGAAGTCAAGAAGAATGCGGTTGTGAAAGGATTTAAAGCTTATACTATCTGAAAGGAATGGCGTTGAAAATTGAAAGTTAAATGTTACCAATCTTATCCTGTGTGATCTGAGACATTTAAGATAAAGTGGCTCCTAAGGTATTACTTTGACAGCATACGACACATTTTCTGTCAGAATTCAAATTTCTCACATTGATTGCTAAATCAAGAAAAAAAAAACATTCAAAAGATGCAGTCCACTGGTTTCAGGGTTTGGAATGCACTACCCTGCCAGCTCAAAAAATGTGTAAATATTGCAAAATCCAAACTTACTTGTAAAGAACATATTGTAAATTTATAGTGTTCTATGATTTTCAAGATTTGTATCGCTGTAAAATAGAATATTAATTATTGTTCATATTATATTTTTGTGCATCATGAAAAAATTATTATAAATTAGATCAACTTTACTGTTCTTCCAAGAAAACAGTTTTGCATAAATTGCACTCGTAACCCTTGATTGGACACTTGCGCCCCATTCATTTGTCTACCCTTGGCTTCAACAGAAAGGGGATCACAAGCAGAAATTCCCAATTGGGGAAGATCGCCCCCCTATCGGGGAATCTGTGGTTTGGAAGTACATTTGTATGTATTGTATAATTATTTACGCTTTCAGAAGATTTTACTAACATAATTCATCAAGCACTCCTTCCCCGAGGGGAATGGAACCCTCTTCTACGAGGGGTCTCCGATACCTTTTATGCGATCATTGCTATCATCACGCCTTCTTCATACGAAACTATCAAAATCAAGTACACATCGAAGTTTGTCCTGCAACAATAATCTTCCTTACTGCAGAAGAGTGACCATTACATACAGGTGACCTGCATACGCGGGACACAGAAACGTTTGTCAGCTGGCCGCTATAGACAGGTAGCTACCGGACTCTTACTGTTCATGTTTACTTTTTACTTGGAGAGCACTCATTTTAGCCACCCGCACCTTTTGCTGCTAAGCAATAACAGACATTACTATGACTTATTCCATTGCATCATCATTATCATTTTTATATAGTAAGGATGTGTCTGATCAACATGAACCCAAGGAAACACAAAGAGTCCTGGCGTCGTAAACTCAACGTCCAAAAGTAGTAAAAGCGTCTATGGGACGTTCTATATATAGACGTCTGGAACTTTCTGGGACGTTTGTCCCCTTTTTGGGCCTGCTAAATGCCAATGGTTTCCTGCTCAATGTGCATCTTCCTACGGTTCAAGTTAATCTCCTATATATACTGTTGTTTTCCAGCCAAAAACCGTGTTGATGAGCGAGTGGCGAGATTATCTTTATAAGCTATCTACCGTGTCTGATGATGGCGCCTTTGTAGATCACTTGTCTTTGAGTTTTCTCCTGTCTTTCATAATTTTAAGTAATTCTCAAACGACATATTATCCAATAAAAGTGCTTCAAAATGTTCTTGACCATCGATTTAAAAAGCCTACACGGCAGCAGAAAACTATCGGAACATGAATTTGGCATTCGGTTGACAAAGAAACATTAAGTTCTGGATTAAAAAACATAGTTTGTAAAGCCAATTCTTTAATTTGCTTTTTCGAACTCGATTTCGAGTTCGAGTTCGAATTTGGTACCGAAGTTCGAGAAAATCGAATTTATATTCGAAGTTCGTCCCATCTCTACTCGCTATTATCATCATCATTATCATCATGGATATGCTTTTGGAAAAAACTGTAGAGAAAAATGTATATGTAATACTACATCATAATTATATGAAAAATTTACGTATCTCTTACGGTCGTCACATTATGTTTGCGAAAATGATCTGCCCATACACTAAGCGTGCGCTATATAGGGTTAGCCAATGTTGCTTTATATATACATAAATTTAATAAAGATAAAATAGATTGCGAATAAATTAAGGAGTGATGTAACAGTGTGCTTTCGCTCGATAATTACAGGTATAAGAGACTATCCAGTAAAGGAAACTAAACGCTTAACTCCCGCACTGTTGGGCTTATGGACACTTGAATTTTCTATATTGTCTGTAACAAATGTTGACTGCGCAGTCCCTTTCATCTGCCTATTTGAAAAGACATTTCCAACTCGAATTATGAATTAATAAAATATGACGCCGGACATCAGGAAGAGCATAGACCTTTACCGCAATAACGCAGATCTACTCACAGTGGACCGATAGAAAACATTCAAAAGTGTCAATCCTCCATCTTGAAAAATTAACGCCAGCCTCATTGTACATTCAATGAACTGCATTACGAGACCACCTGTCTCAATCGTGGTCTCAATCGGCCAAGTGCAGTCCTGATGCATTTTGGTATTTAAGCCGCTACTATACAGTTACGCGTTTCTGAGCTGAAATCGACAATTCTGACAGCCAAGAACTATCTTTGAAATTGACTATCAAAGAAAAGAGTACTGTTGAATTCTTTTCAAACAAAGCCATGTTCTTGGGTCATTAGAGGCCAACTGGCATGGATTTCGAAATGCATCGGGACTGCGCTTGGTCAATTGGCTAAACGCAGTCTCACTGCAGCATGAGATTCGATTTGGTTGACTTCTGACACATGTGATGACGCCAGAAAATTGCTTTGTTTGAAGCTCATTCATCTATACTCATTTTATGATTGTCTATTGCAAGAATTGTTCTTGGCTGTCAGAAAAGTAGAATTCAACTCAGAAACAAATGTCTGCATGTAATCGCTTAAATCGCACAATGCTTCGTCAATTGATCGCCTGTATTTAGAGACCAATTTTCGTTCTCTCGAGTGGTCGCTTAAGACAGCTAGTTTCACATCATTGCAGCAAGATCCAACATTTCTAGCTTGCTTCATTTCGCTTGATTTCCTTCATACAACCTTGCCACAATTTGTAGTGAATGAAGTTTGAACGTTGCAATGATGAATCATTAAGCCTTGTCCTGCTATTGGCGTGTATATACGTTTCGAAGCAAGTCAAAATTAGCAACATGTAACCAATCAGATAGTTAGTCCCTAGAGATCAACCAATCAACAATCGATGAAGCGACTTGAAGTCTTCATTTAACTAGTGTTATGAGCAGGACAAGAGTTAATATCACATAATTCGATTGATAAACAGAGGTTTGCTTGATCGTATCTATCCATGTATGAAATTAACATAAAATACAATGATGATAAAATTTAACGCATGCCCCAGTTTTTAATTGATCTTATCCCCCTTTATTTATGCTGTTTTTAACCATTTTTATTGTAAATCCTAGAACGCGTCATTCTGTAAAACGTGCCATTTATTGGCAACTGGTTGCGTGTATGTATTTCAGTTGAATACGAGAACAAAATAAAATCAAATCAAACAGTTGTTCCCCTCGCTACTGTAACTCTTTCTGAAAAAGGTTATTCTTTCGTATTTCGTAAACTAAACGATTTCTTTAGATAAATTCCAAGATGGTTATAGAGTTTCATACAATCACGGTTAAAGAGTAAGTTTAGTTTTTCTAGAGACGTTATATATCGAAATTTAGAAATAATCAGATGATGATGATGATGATGATGATGATGATGGCGCTATTATACCCTTTCCAATGATTTGGGTCAACCCATGTTAGAAACAAACAACATTATTTGTTTGTTTGAGAAACCCATAAGTTCTCTTCTTAGTGATTAATCCTAGCGTTCTGTTTACGATTTTTCTCAAATCCATGAGCAATTCTTCAATTCCTCGGTATGTCTGTGATGTGTTTTCTTACAAAATTGATCAAAATCGCTTTAAAATCGCAGCTGACATTCTCATCATGATGTAACAATGGACATCATTGTAGGTATTTGTAAGGTGTCACTGATACTCTAAACTAAAGTCATTAGTTGTAAATCGATTTGAGTGATATCTAATCCGTAATTGTCCTATCCTTCGTAATCCTCCGAAATAACACAGCAGTCTTCATGGGAGGTCTTAATCGTAAAGACGAAACCGACCGTGTTTTTCTTCTTCTGGATGTCCTGAATGACTATATTCTGCGCTCTCAGAGAAACAAACTGTTAGAATTAACTGTAAGAATATATCCGTGTACGACAGCTAAACGCCAGTTTAAATAAATATATATATATTTATTTATTTATTATTTATTTAATTACTTATTGCTTGATTGATTGATTGATTGATTAATTGACTTAGAAGTACGAAGAAGCATGCTAAAACTTAGAACTCGATCTTGTGAAACACATAGATATTCAACGCGTTATTTCCTGACAAGCAAAACCATTTTTCTCAGATCACTTTTGCAGTATGCTTTCGTAATTTCAAGTCCAAGTCAAGAGCCACAAAAATGTTATCATGCCTTCACAGAAGCGTAAAAGTTCACATAAAGAATGGTAGCTGCGGATAGAAAATGAGTGAAGGAGTAATTAGAGATGTTCGAGGGTTATATGTTACAGACTATCCCTTAGCGAAAAGCTTCATGATTTGGAGCAGCCTACAGGTAGCTAAAAATTCGCGGTTAGTGAAGTCAGAATTATGATTTCTTCCCGAATATCAATAGAACGACATGACAAAATATCGCTCAACAAACGTCGCGAATTAAAATGACGAAGTTCTATATGTTTCTTAAGTTTAGAAGTGCTTGCATTTGCACGCATGTGTTGTTTTGATAATTTTTAGCCCAGTAGTAGCCATGTCACAAAATATTTCCCGCATCTGTGTAATTCCATAGTGGTACCATTACTTCAAATGTTGACAAAGAGACGACTTCTAATGCTACATTTACTTTTCAAAGAGTTTACGAAGCTTACGAACAACTTGACGAACTCCTACTTAATATTTCAAGAATTACGCGTGCTCTCAATTTATCAATTATCTTACACATATCCGACATCATATCACAAAAATCTAAATGCGAAAAACGTCAGCGATTTAGTTACAGGTAGGAAATTATAGAGATTTATTTCACTCAATATTTTTAACTGAGAAACGTTTTACTTGCAGCTACTAGATAAAAACTTAGCCTTGATAAAATCCATAATTCAATAAATATTACAGTCAATAAACGAGGTTTATCATTAGTTGTTTTGTCATTTCGTCCTACTGATATTCGGAAATGAATGGGAAAGAGAATAATGCGAGGCGTTTTCCAGCTGACTTAAAATCCTGACGCCTTTACTCTGCGAGAACTGATTCTAAAAACGCAGCAAGATCTGACCACAGTGTTTGTTTCTCGACGTATTTATGACTAAAATAATCTCTCACGCCACACCATCTACAGGTGAGACCTTTCACTACGCGCATATACGATTTGTAATTTGTTGATAAGTGAGTAATCATCAAAATAAAATATACCGTATATTTGTGCTTAATTTACGACTAGGTTGTTTCTAGCAGCTAGTTCACATATAAATACGTAGCTAAAAGCATTCGTATGCGTACAAAGTACTCACCGAGGCGACTTTCCTTCGTTCGTTTTTCCTTCCAGCTTCAACCAGCACCGACACAGTAAGTAAAACGCACAGAAAAGCAAATACTGTAGCACAGGACCCAATAATACGAGACATATTGCTTGATTAATCGAGCGAATGTGAGGTATAAAATAACCAACGGGGAGTAGAGCCGCCTGCAATCCACGCTCGACGTGATGACAGTGAGGTCGAACCTAAACAGCGAGAGAAAATGTGGAATTTAGATCATGGCAAAACAACCCCATGCAAACAACGATTACAATAGGATGGGGGCAGAGAATCTTCGAGACGCCGGTATGAGAACAGTTAAAAGGAGGGGCAGCTATTCAGCGGAGTCGACCACCGCGTATAGGATTGTCCCAGATGGACGCCTGTGTGCACGGAAGAAATAATATCGGACATATTGTCATTAGGAGACAAAAATGCCCAAGCATGTCCAAAAGTCAGCTTTGAATCTTAAGCGTAACTAAACAGATTGATTCCTCAAAGAAGTCATGATAATTCTTATGCAAACTTGGCAGTAGCAATGCTTAGTAAACGGAAACACCATGCAGCTGGTAATTAATAAAGTTCATTTGTAAAGACTAAATGAAGATCCTGTTTACACCACGATCAAAACAAACAACAAACACAATGTGGAAAAGTTCCTTTATTGCGCGAGTTCAACAATAATACCCGTGAAAACAACTCTTATCCGAACTCACCATGGCCTTAGAGCAATGACTGCGCCATATTTTATCACAAATTAAAGCAACACTAAAAAATTAAATACTAAAAGTAAAATAATGTCAAATTGTTTGATTTAATTACTGGATAAGAAATTAATCGAATGCAATTGATTGATTCCGTGGATTCAATCGAACGCATGGAATTCAAAATGTTTGTAACCCTGTTCTTACATTTCCATTCTCTTGCAAGGGTCAGGATTCAGAATAAATTACAACGCTCCTTCGAATGTGTACGCAATGAAAACTTTTTGAAGGGTACGAAAGAAATGGTAACACAATGATAGAAATTTATCTAAAGCGCTTGTTAATTCCTGGTTCTTTGTCTGTATGTAACAGTTACATAGCTACTACCAATTATCACCTTACTATTAATACTGTTAACGTATCTCGATTCTTCTGTTCCGGAATAATTTTCAAACATTCAGAAGGTCGGGTTCTGTGCGCATACTTTGATTCTTTTAAAGTGGGAAGAGCAGTTAATATTCATTATTATTTAACTTTCGAATAAGAATAATCCATTCGATATGTACTTCATATTTCCATGTTCTACACTTCGACAGGAGCATTGTATATGGGTAATGCTCCTGCTTTTGTCACCAGACGCGAACGCGTTCTACACCGGCAGTCGCAATTAACTAACTAGCTTAACTATTAGAATTCGTTAACCCTTTTAGAATTTTATAGCGAATATTCCTTGTTGTTTTTTAGAATCAAGTAGACGCTGCACGTTCTGGTGCTAATCAGAGCAATTTAATGCTGCGAGATTGGAAAAAGTATAGTAAGATAGAAAAAAATGCGTAAGATACGCTGAAATTTTAAGGAAACGATTTTTATTGATAATGACAGGCGCCAACTGGAACTCCTGTTGCGAACAGATCACTAAGGCAATGAGGAATCTCGTCTTTGTGCTGCAGGATAAGTATTAATAAAACGAAGCTGCCATGTCGATAACAATGGTATAATTATGAACGGAAATAATAGTCAAGTTGTTGACTCAAAACAAGATAAGATGACTTTGAGTAAACAAAATTGTTATTCCAGGGTGTGTTCAATAGGTGTTGTTGTGAGAAAAGAAGCAATCTTCGGATGCATGCAGAGCGGCAGACCAATTATACTTTCGAAGATTGCTGTGTGCTCATCCCATCTAGCATTTGAGACTGTTGGGGCGTTTTCAATCGTCAGCAAAGGTCTTTAATCGCAACCTCTGACCTCTCTGCCAAGCCCCTGCAGGGTCGTTTTGCCATTAGGCGCTAAACACATTCTTTCTGCCCTCAACCTTGATGGGCCCTATGCAATGGCAGTTTTTACCACACAAATCTGCAATACAGTCAAACCTGCATTAGTGGCCACCTCTATTGAGCAGCCACCTGTGTATAAAGGTCACTCTTCAAAACCCTAAAATGACACTTCCTATAGAAATCAACCTGGACAGAAAGGCCACCTGTCTATAAAGGCAATTTTCTTAAGGTCCTAGAGGTGACCGTTATAGACAGGTTCGGACTTTGATCACGCAAAATGAAATCCCTTATTTTAATGCCATTGACTTAATGCATCCACAATGCCTGGCTGTGAGCGTTGCAAAAATTGTGCAAATAATCACATTTTTAAAACAAAGTCATATATTTCAGAATATTCCACAATCTAATATACGGTAAGGTCCCGTTAAGAACACTGCTTTAGGCCCCTTTGACACTTACTGTAAAGCGGACCTGATCCACGCAACGGTAAATGGGCTCTTTATCGACGAACTTGGAGTTATATATTTCGTGTTTGCTATTTCGTGTAAGCAGGATGTGTTACGTTGAACTTGGATCTCGAGATCGTCTTACAAAGCGTATTTCCAGGACCAGACATTTGAAGAGTTCTACAAAATATGATTTATAAGCAATATGTGAGCAATGTATTTACCAGAACCTTGGCAATAACATCTGTTAGAAGCCGGACGACTACAGCTGGTAGGATTATTACCATGAAGGAACGGGTCCTGGCCGCCTTATAAAGTGATCCGTTGAGACTAGAATCACCATCATATTCCTCGGAGATTTCCCAAGTTCGCGAGCTTGTATTTTTACCGATGTATTCTGTAATCTACATACCACCATTTAAATCATGGGTCAGGACACTTTGATTATTCTAGAATATGAAATGTAGTAAATTCGGCGAGTTTATGACACAGCGTCAGCAAGACTCAGAACTCGAATGTTCTAGACGAGATTCCGCCCAGCAGAGTATTTGATTGCTTGATTTGATTTGATATATGTTCCGTAAATTCAATACAAAAGGCAAATACAGGATATAAATGCCACTTACGCATAGCCTATGATAATTTACAATTTACTAAATTTATTTCATAATTATTTTACTTCTTTATAATTGCTTGAAAGCTATTCGAAAACACCCTAATTTACAATGTACAGTATAACAGGAAAATGTTATCAAAATATGTAATTCTCTTCGCTTGACAATTTTTTTTACTTTTTTTAATGCATGTGATAATAATTATTGTAATTATAAAAATGTACCAAACCGATCTTAAATGTGTAACGTAAATTATGTGCAACATAAATATTTCTTTAAAACTTTACTTTTTTCATAAGCGATGCATGGATTTTTTATTCTCAAAATTATTTTATTTAAATACAAATATTAATTAAAAAAACGCACATTACGATCAATCAACTTTGGCAAATGTGTTGCGTACGCTTTCGACATTTCGGCGCTGGATGGCCAAGCTCAGGTTTGCAAACTTTACTAATTATTACAAGCATACAATATGACCTGAATTAAAAGCTACGATACGTCGTCCTACATTTTACTAAATTACGGATAAATTAAATTGCCTCGGTGGATTGTAATAGCGATTGATGATTAAACTGGGGTTTTGCTTACACATTTCCAGGCGATTAGATTATAGCAACGAATCAACGTCGTTATTAAAGGACATTATTTTTGGTCTGGAGAGGGATAAGGAAAGTCTTTTGAAGATGAGGGTTGTGGGTGCCAATTTCCTCTTCAGAGAAGTACCCTTAAAGATTTTAAAATCGCGAAGGGCACCTCCAAATATTTTCTCAAACTCAAAAGTATCCCCTTCATAATAATTATATATTTTACAAAACTACCCTGGGCCTATGATTCCTATCGTTTTCGCGCCAATATTTCTAGCATATTGTATGTCAATCTAGCAGCCATGTTTCAGTTTGAGAACGCAGTGTCCGGATACACTTAATATTATAAAATGCATTTATTCAGTAGTCTTCTAACTTTAATAAACTTAACGTCAAAAATGAATACAGTCAAAAGTTACAAAGAATGAAACTTAAAGAAGATATTTCATTTTACAACTCAAGTTACTCAACATGTACAAAGGACATTCCTACTTTGTGTTTGGCAGTTAGAAAAGACCGCAGATACTATGAAAATTGCAATTTATACCTATCGAGGAGTAATAGCTGTCTTAATATTATTGGACGCATTTATCCCATCCTGCTTCATGACTCGCCGACACACGTTCTCGTCCAGAACATTTGAGTGATTACTATATCTCCGTTGTTTATTATCGGAAGGCTTGCTGCTATTCCTCAACAGAGTTCCCCCGTTGTGTCTAGACATTTCGTAGCGACGCGTCCCGTGTTTGCTGGAATCCTTCCGCAACCTCCTGGGGAAGGCTTTGTTGTTGAATCAACTGTATTTTCAATAGCGCAGACTTTAGCTTGGCAGGCACCGAAATCATTTTCTATGACGTCTCAAAAATTCGAAGCATTCTCTGTTCTGTTGTCGAGCGGGCATTTGAGAAGAAAGCCAATTTCAGAGAACTGACAATGTCAATCTAGTTATTATCTAAATATCTCCTGGAATTGAAGTTTTATGTTTGAAATATCAGTACCATTTATCAGAAGATAGATTTGATCTTATGATTAGAGTTTCAGAGTTTCAGCATAACACACCTTCAGATACGAATGCAAAGGAAGTAATAGCAGACTTCAAACACTCCCTTTTCAGTTGAAAGATGTCTATGATATAGTCCATCGACAAAAATCTCGGAAGAGATAACATATAATCTTAGCATTTCATTTTCTAACGGCCTATGGTTTTGAGATCTCTATGACCTGGATTTCAGGTGCTGATACGAAACCAAGTAGCCTCCTTTCCCAATCGAAGCATCCACCTGGCACCGTCAAAATCGACGTTGGAAGATAGAGAATGCTAGTTGATCGACTCCGAAAAGGCTACTGTTTATACACAACTGGCACAATCCAAAACCACTCATTTTAAAACAAATTTCACGCATTTCTTTATACGTTCGTCAAATGCAAAATCAAATTACCTTCGATCTTGCGCCCTGGAAATTGTTTTCTAACTCGTGTGATAAATTCTCCAATCGCTTAACGGGAGTTAATGCTTTTGCTAGATGGCCTTCGTGTTGTATGATATGTTCACACGACTTGCTTGCTTGTCTGCTTCGACCCCTCTGGAGTTGCTCTCTGAGAATGATCCGGCTTCTCACCATCGAGAGGAAATGAGAAACGAATTATCGGAATGAAATCATCTGATCTCCTGACGAGCGACATCATTAATCATCTCATGCAGCCATTTTGACTTGCGTTCAGCCATCTGCTGGAGAAAATGCCAGCACGCTATCAAGACTAAGGCAAAGAAATTAAACATGGAATGCTTTAATCGAAATACTCTTGTCATAATTTTACAAATACGAATAATGTAACGAATATAAGTACGCGTAAATTAACTTTCCCTGTTCTTAGAGCGTACCTAGCTTTCAAATGGAGACAAAGATGGCTGACTTTCACACAAAGATGGTTGATTGTCGGGCAAGATATTCCAGGGAGCCACGAAGCTTTGAAGATCTTCATCAATCGTTGCCGATGCAGTAAAAATTGTCTTTGAATCACCAACAGTTTGTTGACATTGACTGAGAACGTGAGACAGTCGGCTCGTGGTTAGGCTTCATTTAGTATCGGAAGCACTGCATTACGCGGACTCAATCGCAATGTGACCGAGAAATGTCAATCAGGCTTTATAGAGACCCGTTTCTAACTGTGTAAGAGGGATTTTGTTAGCGGATACGGAGCATGATCTCTAAAGGAAGACCAACCCGCCAGTTGAAGGCTGCAGGGAAACAGTGAGATATTAGGGGTTGGGGGGAGCGATTCTATAGCAAATGAAGAATACCCCTTTACATCCCCCTCCTTCCATTGGCGTGCTGTATATGGCGAGAGATACGTTAGAAATATCTTTGATGCAATTGCCTCTCTTTTCGTAGCTGTAAGTATATGCGGTTAGCTACATCCTTTTTACGCTATCTAGTACTGTTCAATATTACGTCGTTACGTATGTTATTGTTACTGACCAATTATACAATTACATCATGAGACATCGCTGGATGTATACGTAGCCACATCCAATAATTCATTGTGGGGGTGAGCTAGGAGCAATGGGGATGCCAAATATGAAAGCAAGATGTACCAGAAAAATTTGCAACTTTATACAATTCACGATAAGTTGCTTTGCATGGATTTCACTCAACAATGAATACTCTAATCAATGATGGTCAATTTCAAAGAATTGTTCTTGGCTGTCAAATTTGTAGATTTCAGCTCCGAATCATTCGTCTGAAAACACTTATCTATCCCGACATGCAGTAGGACTGCGCTTCGTCAATTGCTTTGTTGCAATGCAATCAGCCGTGCCCTATTTATTTAATTTGATAGTCAATTTCAAGGATTGTTCCTGGCTGTCAAATTGTACATTACAGCTCAAAACTATTCGTCTGAAATACAAGTACCCTGTCGTGCATTTAGCTGATCTTGCCGGTCAATAGACCAAGCGCAGTAAGTTTTTTCTTGCACGTGATATTAAACTGAAATCTACAACTTTGACAGCCAAGAACAATGATTGAAATTGACCATCTGTAACGTGTATGCCACGTGATCCGCTGTCGTGTGTGTGCCATGCGATCCTTTGTGTTTCTGGCCTGAGGCCTCATGCATTTATGCATTATATTCATTCTATGAGTTGACATGTTTGCGACTGGTTTTGTCTCGTTTCCCAAGTCTCAGTGATGTGCACGACTATACGGCACCATCAAGTGACAAGAGTACGGCTCATTGCGTTACAAACAAAGTACTTCTCTGGCCTCTTCACCTGTGGCAGAGGTCAACTCACTTATATTATACCGAAATGCATTGGGACAGCGCATGGCGGATTAAGGGTATCATTAGCAGTGGTGGATTGACTACTTTAGTTTTGTAGTTCGCTACAACTACAACTACATGAGAAATAATGTAGTTAGCTACAACTACTCGCTACTTCTCCCAAAAAGTAGCTAACTGCTTCGCTAC
>OFHS01000905.1:0-17360 GCA_900245855.1 Calvadosia cruxmelitensis
AACGTGTTGAGCACTGGACAGAACATTCTGTTGATGGGATGTGAACTTTCCCGGTTTGCTTATTGTAGCTGAAATTGTCCAGAAAGGAACACACGCCGCATGACGGATGACATTCTCGACACACCTTATTTCCGCAATCAGATGTCTCTAAACAAATTTCAAGCAGTTTACGGTCCTTTTAGTTTGCTGACAGTGTAAAGCTTGATTCTAGTGACAAGGTTGCTTCCTTGATGTGATCATTTGACCTCTTACGGCAAATGCACAATTGCATTATTATTATTTTAGTGACAAATGTGCCAAGATTAGACCAGTGTATGACTTGTTGCGCTGCTGTTCACAAGCAATTACACGCAAGAACGCCACTTGTCTCTTCACAAAGACATGCTTGCTTGGAGAGGTCGTCTAAAGTTTCGCACATACAACCCAATGAAGCCAGACAAGTATGGAATCAAGAGTTATCTTGTATGTGAAGGCATTACTGGCTATTTGTACGACACATAATGTTGTGCTAGACTTGGTTTGCAGGACCATGTTCCCAAGCTGCTGGAAACTGTTGTCAGGTTGAATATTTTGTTTACATGAACAATTTTTATAATTCCGTGCCGCTTGCCAAACAGTGCAAGAAAAGATAAAACAACATATTTACTATAAATTATTTAACATCACGGTATTTTTCTTCAGATTTTGTCAAAGCCTGTGTGGCCTGGCACTGCAGGATTCTTGAAAATCTCGAGGCGGCAAAAGTGTGAAATGGAACGATGCTTCACCTCTCACTATGAATCCAAAACCATGTGAAAACCATGTGAAAACCATGTGAAATGGGAAGCACAATGCGAAAAACCATGTGAAATTTCAAACACCATGTGAAAAACCATGTGAAAAACGTGTGAATTAGAAAACAGTGTGAAAAACCATGTGAAAAGGGCACTTTTCACATGGTTTTTCACATGATTTTCACATGGATTTCACATAGTATCAGTTCATAGTGTCTGTTTAAGCGTCATATAGGAGCGGGAGGCTGGACAGGCTCTGAGTAGTTGCTACCTGAAAGGATATCAGCATTGTTCTTTTCTTTCTTAGTCCAAATGTCTGGACAGTCACGAGAAATAGATGTGCTGTTCAGTGACAAAATGTCAAAGCAAGTTTGTAAAAGCAGACAAAAACTGCGTTCAATAATTGACACAGATGTTTTTGTTGGGAAAGTCTTGGTCTACCATTGTGTGGTCACCGTGACGACGCGAGATATCATCAAGAGATTCTTGAACACTCTGAGGGCAGTATGGAATTTTTTTTGACCTTCTACATATATCAGGGTGTGTACTGGCAACAATGTTTTGGAGCAGCATCTGAGAACTGCTTGGAGAAGTGCCATATATAGTTCAAAGGAGATTCAAAATCAACTTATCGTGTGTTGTAGTAAGCTCGTAACAGAACACATTGTCAAAAAGTAAAAGATGCAAAGTTCTTCTCAGTCTAATGAAGCTATGAATTGCTCTGGTGAAGAGCTTTTAGCATTAATTTTGCGTTTTGTAGACACAAATATACAATCTACGAGGAATTTATAAGTTTCCTTCATTTTAAGTATCGTCAAACAACAGGTGCGTCTTGCCAAGCTTATTCTTGGTGGGGTAGACAATCTTGGTTTGGATCTTGCAGATTGCAAAAAAAAGTACTATCATGGAGTAGGGTCTCTAGCAGGTCGTGTCAAAGGACAATCTGCTCAGATTTTGCAGTTGAATGACAAGTGAGTGCCAACCAATTGCTACAGTCAAAGACAAAATACGACTGTCTCTGACTCAAACCCTATCCCATTATTTAGGAACATTATGCAGCATGTACAAGAAATCTGCAATGTGTTGAATGCCTCAGAATCAAGGCAGGTTATCTTGTCCAAAAATATTATAAAGAATTCTCAAAAAATTGCATCGAAAGAAATTAAACGGTGCTTGCACTACACAACTTGTTTGTCGCATGGTCACCGGCAGGTTGCAGTTCTAACATCAACATTTCAACCTGAGAAAGATTGTCATTTTGTCTCCCATCATAAATAGTCAGTCATGGCTCTTCTCCATCTGTTTCTGCTGTCCTCATCTTGCCACTTGTTTGCTGTTATCCTCACTTGTTTTTGTAGCCATGGTTGCAGGCCGTGGGGTCGTGGTCGCTGTTCTCTCATATAAAACAGTCTTTGTCTGCTTTTCCTACAGCTTATGCTGTCTCAATATGTACACAAGTCAGTGGATCATCGTATCCTACTGCACTGTATGTATAAACTTGTCTGACTATGGTCACCTTATGCATCCTCTGTCACTATCATGTTCATCGCCACTACTTGGATATTGTTGTTTGCTGTCATTATACGTTGGTTGTTAAGGTACCTGATCCCGTGTCATCATCATTATCATCATCATCCCTGCCTGTACCATACTTACATAAATTTTGGAAAATCTTGACTCTGCAAAACCTAACTCGCTTATTCTGGGTGGTTTTAACCTTATTATGCGAGATAACCATAACCATCTAATTCAATGTCTTTCTTCTATTCTACATAAGTTTATAATTTCAAACAACATATCAAACCACCAACTAGGTTCGCAAAATTCATCTACCTGCATAGGCTTGGCAATCAGTAATATTTATTTTAATCTGAAATCAGGCTTGACTCTTGTCAAAACTGCATGTGAAAGTGAGCGCTCCTTTTTGGTGATGCGAAGGCTAAAGAAATTCAATAAGAAGTACTATCGTTGAGGATCGTATGAATGGACTAGCACTCCTGCAAGTCTACAAAGATGTCTACATGATCCAGTCAACATTATCAATGCGTTTGCAAAAGGAAACAGGAGGTTGTATCTTGTCTTTTCACAGAAATAAGGCTACCATTACTCATGAAATACTATTCACAACAAACATTGATTTGATAAGTCTGAGGATACGATAATTGTCAACACATCATTGCAACTCAATATGCCAAAAACTGAACATAAAAGCTTAAAGATTGTGCCGATCTATAAGTATCAGTCACAAACAACTTAATCCAACAAGTCATTTTATTGCTGACATTTAATCTTATCATGGATCAGCTGGTTGCACACAGAGTCTTTATTTGAATATTTGCTACTAACACCCTTTTCAGTACCTGGCAGGTCCTCAGCTGATACAATTTCANACAATTGACATTTTGTTATAATTCTATCTATCCATTGACAATTTCCTATGAATGACTTGTTTCTGACCTGAAAGGTGAGGATCTTATTAGGAAAGAGGTCATGCTTAACTGCACCAATAAGAGATGGTGTAGTTCTATTTTCATCCTGATGTTGGGGCAGTGCGATTTGAAGGTCAGAAACTTTTAATTGGGAAATTGAGCCAATGACTTCTGCAAAGATTGAGGGAGCCGTGCGCAGATGTTCTCGTTCACATAAAAGCTGAAGTGCAGTGTAAGCAACAACAGTTCCTCAGTACACTCCAAAATTACAGATGTATCTGGAGCCAGCTCTTTTTACGCATCAGGCAGAGATGCTTACGAACAAGCGTAGATTGATAGACATTGCATTTATCTTCCAGTTCTTGATTCAGGGATCCCAACAGCACTTTGTGAAGGAACATAAATAGCTAATCAATCACTGGCAACGTCTGGTTGTAGCTGCAATCATTTATTGGGAACACCTTCATTGAATTCTGGTGTTTCTTCTTTGTCCATGTGACCATAGAGCCTTATATTTCATTGGCGTCGGTCATGCTTTCAACAAGCTCCTCAAAGTTGTTAATTTGTGAACAACTATGATATTTATGCTATTTTGTTCTGATTATTAACTGCTTACCGAACTATCTGAGAAGCAAGCTTTTATTTTACACACTTTCATCCTAGCAGGAGCTATTTTCGTTTTGATTTTATGGCAACTTGTCTTCATGGCAATCAGTTGGTTCACAAATTATAAAGATTTTACTCGGAGGCCGCTTCAGCTACAATTGAAGACAATTACCAGCGCTTATTGAACTATACACTTGGATCCTTCTGCTTACAATCACGGGCCTTTACTACAGCAAGAATACAACTAGAGAGCGAAACAAAAGAAGAGGACATCGAGAGGGAAGATGATAACGTTTTCACCTGTCCCAACAATTTTAGCCCTCTGTTAGCGTAACAAAAGGAAACGTGCCAGTAAAATCCATCCCAAAGAAGTGACAGCAGCAAAGCCCAGCATCCAGTAAAAGCTCTTCTTAAGGAGCCCACACACTGACGTTTTTGAGAGCATTCGTCCAAATCTCTCGACGAATGATTAAAACGTCNCAGCCCACACACTGTCGTTCCGACTTTCACGAACAGTATTCACGTCAATGTTTCCGTTGAGCATTGCATAAGAATCAGCCAATCACCTTTCTCGGCCGAGAGCAAGAATGACGAGGGAGGCAGCGGATGTTTGAGCATTTCGATATGGCGTCTCGCAGAAGAAAGTTGCAGCGTCTTCTCCTTGTGAAAAAACAATTGCTATATATGCAATCGTCGCGTGCCCTTGCAAGAGCCAAGAAAGACGAAAGCAATAGGTGCACCCAAATAATCAGCTGAGAGAATCGCGCGGGATTTACCATACCTTAATACAGGAACTACGGGCGGAGGGCAATGATGCTCGCCATTACAATTACCTTAGGATGACGAAGGAAAACTTTGACTACCTCCCTTGACTGTCGCCCTGTTGATCCGATAAAAAGAAACGCATCTGAGGAAGGCTATCGAGCCTGGGCTAAAGCTGGCAGTAACACTGCATTTTCTGGCTGATGGAGCATCCTACGCCAGTATAGCGTCTCATTACCGTCTGGGAGCTTCAACTGTTTCTAACATTGTATTGGAGACAGCAACAGCACTCTGGGCCGTTCTGCAGCCTATATATGTTCGTCCGCATTGTGGTCCTGAAGAATGGAAGTCAGTGGCTGATGGGTGAGTGTATTGACGCCTAAAAATGACTACTTGTGCCCTATTAGAAGTCAAGTCCCGACCGTTGCCTGGTTGTCTGCCGAAGATAGGTTTCACTGCATTTCGCATGCGATTACATCGTTTATTCAAAGCCTGATTACCAAAAGGATTATTTTCCAAGACTAATAAAACAAGGCTAGGAACATTTCTCAGAGGAGAATATGTATGTGTAGCGCGAAGTGGTAACTAGTAGCGGAGAAGTGCTCCGATGGCATCTATTTATTGTCCGTAGTCCTCAACAGTGTACCTATGTTTTGGTTTCTACTTTACAAGCTCCCCAGGCGACAGCAGTAGTTCACTGCTGTGATTTTCGTGTGCTGTGCAAGAAAGTTGTCACTCAAAACTACCCCTTTTTGCTAAATTTTACTTCAATGACTGCATAATTACACCCTGAAGTGCTATCAACTGGATTATTTGATTGTTTCATAGAGGAACAGTGTGTGCTTATTGTCAATTGTTTAGAAATGTAAGCCTTCTTTGACTGGACATTTCTTTCAGCTTCAAGAGGTGGGATTTCCCAAATTGCATTGGAAAATTTACGGAAAGCATATCACCATTCAACAGCCCGACAACCGAGGCACACAGTATTGTAATTATAAGCAACGACATAGCATCGTATTGCTTGCTGCAGTGGATGCCAGCTACAAATTCCTTATGCTGGATATGGGCCAAGCAAGTAGCCAAAGCGACGGAGGAGTATGGGAATACTCTTTCTTTTTGTAGAGGCATAGCAACGGTAGCTACAAACGATCATGCAAATTTCATTAGGACATTGGCATAGTTCTGGGACATTAACCTCATCATCAATTTTGCGTATGCCAGAGGGGCGTTGACGGCCATTATTTTGACTTCTTAAACTCATTGGACGGTTTCGTTGACATTAACCTGACAAATATAATTTTATTGTGCAATGTTATCCTCTAAATACCATCTGCTGTCACCCAATCTGCTTTTACTTAAAGGAATCATTATTATCTGAAATTGACCATGTTTTGCATTTCACTAGGAGACATCAACTTGCCTGATCCACAGCCATTGCCAGGAAACCCTGAAGGCAGAGATTGGCCATTCGTATTTGTTGGAGATGAGGCTTTCCTTTTGAAGCCGTATCTAATGAGACCCTACCCATGAAGACATTTGGACGGTGACAGCAAGAGAGCTTTCAATTACCGGCTCTCGCATGCTCTGCAGCATGCTTTGGACCAAGCACGAAAGACCAGTTACAGATGTGCTAAAGGAAAACCAGCCTATACCAAGCACCATTCGAGGACCTTCCTATACAGGTGTTTCTATACGTGCCTGATTTGGTTCCCTATAATTCTTTCTGTAGAGGCGGCTTTTAACCCACATATCATGCCTACTGTTTCACTGTTGCATGCTGCAGTGCAATATTCAAGATGTAGGACTAATGTAATGACGTATACTGACTCGAAGCTAATCATTGTCAGTCAGTCTAAAGACAAGGACACCGATAGAGCTATTTTAATATTGTTGGGTAAATAATTAACATTGCTATTTTAACTTCCAGGGATTCTTGCCAACCGCTGGAGGCTTTTGTTGAAGGACATCATTGCTGTGCCTAAAAAGGCAGAAATCTTTGTAAAAGCCATGCACTATGAATCCAAAACCATGTGAAAACCATGTGAAATGGGAAGCACAATGCGAAAAACCATGTGAAATTTCAAACACCATGTGAAAAACCATGTGAAAAACGTGTGAATTAGAAAACAGTGTGAAAAACCATGTGAAAAGGGCACTTTTCACATGGTTTTTCACATGATTTTCACATGGATTTCACATGGTATCAGTTCATAGTGATGTGTGTCCTGCACAATTTCTTGCGAAAATATTATGCCTGTACTATACCTATACTATACTATACTATACTATACTTGTACTATACATGTTTCTTTTGTTGTGATCTAAAAGCCACTTCATGGACTTCCAGTATTTCCAGGTAGGCTCGCTGACTGCTCCTGCACCACTGGCACATCTGCTATCATATGTGCATCGCGCACTCATGAAAGTGTCGCGAAGTGAGGTCCATCGCTTCGTGAGGTGCTCAGCTGCACAAGGTAAAACAAAACAGATAGTACAACAATGAGCAAGCATTGCTACAAGCGAACTTCAAGTGTTAAGAAACCTCAAGACCCGTTTCCACGATGAGCAACTATCAAAACTTACATGTGAATTTTTTATCAAAGTTCTGCGATGATGTCGGTCCAATCGTTTCTTTTAATGGTCCTGCTGTCCTTGTATTCTTTCATGCTCTTTTTGTAAAGGAGACGCTCACGTACTAGCTCTATCAAAAATTCGTTCTCGTATTCTGCCATAACTGTAACACACTAGCACAAGTCCAAGCTGCCGAAGTAAAAACACGAACGTGCCAAAATGAATCGAACATTCCTGCATTTTTCCAAACGAGGGTAATAAAACGAGGAAGCCAATCAGACTAAAGGCTCCACCCATTCATTCATCCGAGCAGTTAGTCCCCATTCAACATGTTTAATTCCAACGATCAGTTCGTCGAGAGCATTTCACAAATGAATGTGGGGTTTCCCCACATCTCTCGGACGAACGATTCGTTCAAAACAACATCAGTGTGTGGGTGCCTTTATTCAGGACACAACAACCAGGATCTGCGGTTTGCCAGCCGGGACTGTGATGTGAGTCAACGCAAAGCTATTCAACCGGATGATAATGAACAGACTGTGAGCTAGGCTTGAAGAAATCATAAGCCTGATGCAAGCTGGTTTCCAACCTGAACGATTCACAGTGGAGCAAATCATCGCTATCAGGATACAAGTTGACGAACGCAAGAAGAGGAAGGAGGACATCATAATCACCGTTATGGACTTTTCTAAAGTATTTGAGGGCGTGGATAGACAAGCGTTATAAAAGATCTTACGTATGTGTGGTGTACCAGATGCTATGGTGCATGCTATCACGTTACTGTATGCAAACTCAGAAACGCTCGTGCACACCAACATTGGTAACTCTGATACATTTCTCACGACGTCTGGGGTGCTGCAAGGTAACATCCTAGCCCCATACTTAGTTATCTTGGCAATGGAATACGTGATGCGGCACCTCATCGAAAAAGATTCACATACATTGCAGATGATACAGGGGTGCGAAGTGAAAAAGTTGAAGCTACACAATGCCAGTTCACCCAATTTGAAGAAGCGTCAAAACTAGTCATCCTCAAATTTAATGCACAAACGACCAAAATGATATATGTGATGTATGTTAACAAACACCCATCACCATCATTACTGGAGACATCCTACTAATATGCGATGATTTCTGTTATCTCCGAATCCATCTGATGAACTGCAGTGCAGCATTGAAAGCTAGAAGAAAACTTGCTTGAATCGCGGCAAGAAAACGTGATAGAGTATGGACGTCAGATGCCTCACTTGATGCAAAGGTTGCATTGCTTCAGGTGGTGTGGAGTCGGTATTCCTCTATGGCGCAGGCGCTCTGGTATTTACTAAGAGAAACATCCGTTAGGTTAAATAGATTTGGCGCCAAAACATGACAGCGCCAAGACACTCGTTGTCAAAGCGGCAACATCAAAACGTCAGCGCCGAGACGTGATGTTTCGGGGGAAAATTACAAGCAAAAGTGAAAAACAACTTATATTCCTGTTGCTAAATCACATTGTCACTGTACTAAACATTTGAATCATTCTACCTAGATAAATAGAATAAAAATGCTTGTTACTTCATTGTTTGATCGTGCCTTGAATGAGAAAGTGTGTTACAAGGATGCCATCAGCAGATATCATAATTCTACAGTACCATATTGTATTGCAACCTTTTTGTATTCCAGCACACTGCATTGCATTGCACAGCATTGCATGTTGTATTGTATTATTTTGTATTGTATTGCATCGTATTGTACCTTATTGTATAATTTGCATTGCATTGTGGTGAGAGCCTAAACAGAAAACATGGCTTGCTTGACAATTACACATACCCAGTGGGAAGATGCTCCAGTTTTTGCCACAGCGGAATCTCCAACTAAAAACAAAGCAAGTTGAAATACATTTTAGAACAAGTATACAACAATAACACATATTTTTGCTGTAAATCAAGCTGTTATTGACAGGCAGCATTTGCGGCACTATTGTTATTATGTTAACACTCTTGAGCTTCGAGTAGTCAGCAACGTCAAAACAGGCTGAAATAACCAACTTAAATTTGAGAACTTGTGTCTATACAACAAGAAAAACACAGAACAACCAGGTGACAAAATTCTGTCTCTTTATCAATTTTCCTTTGAAATCAAACATGCAATGAGTTGGCCTCAGACGGTGCAATTCGAAACAAATTTACGGATATAGTAGCCGTATTGCTGTAACAATAAAGTAAATGAACGGTACACTCCTCGCTGTTACATTTGTTGGATTTGATAAGGTAATGTTAGTATCTTCGTACAGTACCTGCATAGGCACAAGCCTAAGTTTCAAAGAAAAAAACGTCAAATTCAAACAGATGCTTGGAATCAGCTTCTACGTTGACAGCAATTGTAAGATCCCTTAGCTGTTCCTTTCTTGCTGTCAATAAATTGCATTATCTCATCTTTCAAACTCTCAGCTTCATTAACAACAATCCAGAAGAAAAGCATACTTGTGTACGGGTCAGCTGTCTGCTCATTGCACATCAAACCAGGCTACCTGATCCACTGAACAACTGTTTACCGTTGGAGAGTGTGTTTCACAGTGTAAAGCACTTCAAGGTTCCATAAAAAGCTCAGCGACTCCCAATTACAGAGGCCTTATTTATTGCTTCTTGCAACCATCAGCATTTGACCACTGCATGCTCTGGGCAAGTTGCACGTTGGATTACTTTGGTTTCTTACAATCGGCGCAATTTACAGTCCATAGCATGTCATGCTTTGACGTGCCAGTGCACCTGCAACTATCCGATTTGGCATTCGACAGCCTGGCAGCATTATCATGTCTGCACCTGAATATCAAGGTGTTGAAAAATTAAAAAGGATGCACCGTTCGCGGTAGGTCGCTTGTATGCTGCCTTGAAGCCTTATCGATTTACCTAAATTGCTGAGGAGAGGGCAGTGGCCCATTATTTATGCTTGGATCCGGCAAAGTACCTTCCCGCGAGTATCTGCAAACCTGGCTGAAGACAGTTTTGTTTGTGTCACTGCAAATGTCCCAGGAAACTTTTCTACTCACATATTACATCTCAGAAACATCTCACAGGATTGGCACTGCAAATATAGCTGCCTGAAATGGCATCCCAGATCATATGATCAAGGCCCTTGGACGTTGGTCATGCCAGGCATCAGAGCTGTACACTAGCACACCGCCAGTCTCTGGCCAAAAATAACAATAAGGTGGTGTTCACTACAATGACAAACCTTCAGCTTCTGAAGAAAGAATATCAATGCGGTATGTCATCTACAGGCAAAATGCAGCTTGCAAGAATAAAGAGGGTGGCTGATAGACTGGAAATATCACTTGATGTGGATGAAATACATTGTGTCCCACACAAGTAGAAATGCAGTGCTTATGTCAAGCAAAAAGTCATAATTTCTGTGAAAACTTCATTTGTCTTGAAAGACCTATAGTGTGGAGCTGGCAGCTGCTTTTCCTAAAGTGTTCGATTTAACATAAAGAGATGTTACAGAAATGTAATAGACATGAAGAGATTACAGCAGATACTAGAACTTTTATAGGCATCATTCCTATTGTCATTGTTTATCTAAAGAGCTGAAATTGAACATAATAATATTTTCATACAGTTTTTTCAATTTGAGAGTATCAATAAGGCACTGAATAGCAAACTGCTTTGTGCCGTTGGTTCCATAAAGATCCAGCTTGGTAACACAGATATCATACATGATGAATGACTGTGAGCCGGATATTGGGCAAATTTGGAGCATGCGAGAAATAAAGAAATATATGAAGGGGAATACTAGCTTATCATACAGTAATCATGCTGATAGATGTACAAAACAATAATTATAATGCAGTGCTCACTACGGTGACAATTCTTTCGGGATTCTAATTTCAAAAAAGACTGCATCCAATCTTTTCAGGCAATATTAGATGTTATGGTTTCTTCACTGCAGTATCCATGAATTGCAAAAACTATTGAAATTCTAATTGAAAGAAATTTTACTCGCATTGTAGTGTGGCGCCGACGTTCATGTGATAGTCATTGTTGTAAATCGCAACCATTGTTCGTAGTGTCAGTAGCTCGTTGCACGTGCTGTTCCGCTTTTCGCTGTTGTAACTGACTTGTGAGAAACAATGAATAAACCAGATCACGAATCAACAAACACGCGACGGTCGTATATCATTTTGTCTACAGTTACTGTCACTAAAGTAGCAGCTTGCTGTGCCATTTAAGATGACCTTCAGCTTCTGCAGAAAGAATATCAATGTGGAATGTCATCTACAGGCAAAACGCCACCTGCAAGAATAAAGAGAGTGGCAGATAGACTGGATGTACCATTTGATGTGGATATTGCCCCAGGACATCATTGTGATAATGATATCATAAGAATAGATTTGCCAGGAAGGAGTTGAGTCATGTTATGTGAGGAATAAGCGCATTAACATCGACACAAAGATGCATCTTGCCACTGCGCTCATCATGTCCAAGGTCCTCTACGTGTCGCCCACCTGGACCATCAAAGCCATAGACGCCGAGAATCTAGGACTTCTGCTCCATGATATGGGGATCATCATCAGATGTTGAGGTGTTGTGCAAACTTCAAAACCAAGCAGCACGTATAATATTGGACCTCCCTCTCACACCCCCAGCAATGCCATGTTTGAAAAATTGCATTGGATGTCACTGAAAGATTGTATATGTAACCGCAGTAAGCTCTACGTTTTTAAAACCATGAAAGGACTTACACCACCTTACATCCAATCCCTAGTCCAGTCAGTGTCATTGCTTCACTAGCAATCAACTCGATCTGCCACTATGAACAACCTCTACGTCGGAAAAAGTAAACTAAATATAAGTCAATGCCGCTTCTCTATATTTGGCCTTGAATTATGGAATAGCATGAGTAACGAACTAAGAGCATGCAAGTCCATTGACAGTTTTAAATGGATTTGTCAGAAGGGCAACCTGGACCAAGTGATGCTGGTACAAATGTTTCTGTAATAGAATTGATTAATTCCATCCAGCAGACTCTAGCCACGCTAAATGGCTCAATAAAAAGCATGGATCACTCCATGCTTCGAAAACATGAGAACGCCACTTCTTCATCCTGCATATGTAAGCGAATACCAAGCAGCAGTAGCAGTGACGATGCAGCAGAAGTGGGACCGCCTGTTACAGTCAAACTGACGGACGTCGTCACAAAACTGTGGACCACTGCCCTGAGTGACGGTAAGATTAAAGAAAAGCTCACCAAACACTCTCAACCCAAGAACTGAGCGTCCTCAACTACGCAGCACATCAACCCTGAGATATGGACAATGCTGATGCACTATGGTAAGAAAGCAGACTTGCGACTCACATCTTTCTAACGGAAATTGACAGCTGCCAGTTCGGCGCTAGTGTACGCCACCGACGAGCTCCTGGCTCACCGCAACTCGAGGGATAAGAATGGCTACCTTCCAATTGACAAACTTGTCAAGGCCAATGTCAATGCACTGGCCCTACTGGGGCAATTGGTGCACGAGCTGTCGACACGAGTGGCCTTTCAGGTACGGTCTGCCAACGATGGGGTCAATTTCTTGGTTCACTTCTTCGATTCAGGGCTGGGATATAGCGCTATAAACACTGCTTGCTGCACCTTATCTCTTGTCTTTTCTGGGAGTAGCTCCTTTGGCTTGCACCCTGTTGTGTCTTATGTTTTATGAAGGGTGTGTTTAACCTGCAACCGTCACTTTCCCGCTAAAAACGGATCTGGGACATCGGCACCGTCCTAAAGTATTTGTCTACATTGGCACCGCTCAGCTCCCTCAGTTTGAAGTCCTTGACTCTGAAAACTGTTATGCTTGTTGAATTGCTGTCGGGATAACGCTGCCAGACGCTGCATGCATTATCCGTCGCTGGCATGGAACTTACTTTCAGCAAATTTGTGTTTTTCATTTCCACGTTGCTGAATACATCGCGACCTTCCCATCATTTAGGGCATATTGAATTTGAGGCCTACACTCTGATGATACTCTTGATGTTGTTTCCTGTCTCAGGGAAAATGTAAACAGGACGCAGTCTTTACGGATGACTTCAACGTAGTTATTTCTAAGTCCATCAAACTGCATAATGCTGTATCAAAAATACCATTGCTAGGTGGATTAAAGCCCTGTTGCAGCTCTCAGGTATTGACACTACTTGTGTTAGAGCACATAGCACACGAGCAGCGGCAACATCTGCCGCCTTTGCATCTGGCGTGTGATTGCAGATATCCTTACACATGTTGGTTGGGCAAATGCGACTACATTTGCTAAGTTCTATCGCAAACCAATTTCTGCTAACTGGTCCGGAATAGGATAGTTAGCGCCGGACCAGCAACTGAGCCATTTAGGCAGGGAGGCCACTCGTCATGCCAATTGATATGCCTCATAGTACCAGGAACAGCCAGGATCCTAGCTTAGCCACGCATGCATCGCCTTCCAGCCATGGTGGCTCTGCTTTGTTGACAGTGGATGATCGTGCAGCACTGGTAAGGGATGTCGATTAGTGAGCAACAGAGCGCAAGCAACGCGGACTCACAAGGTACGTCAGTTGCAAAATCTCTGCCCACATTTGTTTTCTCTATTACCTTGCCTTCAAGTTTCTGGGAGCCCTCTCTGAGTCCGCATCGGCATCATTATCAGCTGATCCGGCGTTCATGTCTCAGGCTCTTGTTCTTGACCTTAACATAGCGGTAACTGCCACTAACTAATTCCCTCTGCCTATGCTGAACCAGCAATTCTTGATTGGTCCTGGAAATTCCCCGATTCCTCAAAAGCATGTGTTGCAAACTGCCGCGATTTTCGTTTCTCCATCTATGGCCCAAAAATTTGGAACAGTCTTGATAGCATTTTAAAGGACTGTAATTCCGTCGATGATTTTAAAAGTTTACATTTTAAAATTTATTTTAGTCACCGAAATGGTGTCTTTTAAATACAGTTTATAGTAACACTATGAACTGATACCATGTGAAATCCATGTGAAAATCATGTGAAAAACCATGTGAAAAGTGCCCTTTTCACATGGTTTTTCACACTGTTTTCTAATTCTCACGTTTTTCACATGGTTTTTCACAAGGTTTTTCACATGGTGTTTGAAATTTCACATTGTGTTTCGCATGGTGCTTCCCATTTCACATGGTTTTCACATGATTTTCACATGGTTTTGGATTCATAGTGTAATGCTGTAAGATGATTTGTAAGTTGCTTTTATAATTATTAACTATTGTCGTATGAAACTGTTTGAAGAGGGCCCCCAAGGGAGACAAACCTCGCGATTTATTGGGCATAGCCTCATAAAATAAAGATGATGATGATATAGATGATATAGATGATTTTAAATAGAAATAGTAATTAAGAATTTTAACAAGTGCTGCGTAGGATTTCAACTCATATATCGTAATTGTAGTTCTTTTACCACATTTTGTTACGATGCCTCTTTCTACACATTTTTGAAAGTAAATGATGATAATGACTATTCTTGAGACAAGCAGCAAAGGAGTGGTAGTGGTGGCTACGATATAAGCTGCAGAGCAACATATATTGGCTTCCTTGAATCTGGGCCAGGCTGATCTTGAGAGATTTTGTGGCATAATGGACGTGACTAAACCTGTCAACAAAAATCTGCTTACAAGTTACAACAAGCAGATAAAGAAATTGGTAAATGTGTCTCTTGATGTTGCAGGCACTGGTATGCACGCTGCTGCAACAAGACAAAAAGATATTGTTGAGCAAGAAAGCCTATTCTGTATTGCGATCAAGAATGGGGCAATGATTGCCAGCGTGGGTGTAACCGTTGATGGCACATAGCAGAAACGGCTTTTCATCTAAAAACGGTGTTGTTTTTGTCTTGTCCTATGAGAACTGGGGAAGTTCCCGACTTTGAAGTGATGTCCAAAGTCTTGCTACGAATGCCGTGCAAAGCAGAACCTCGACAAAGAAAGTAAAGTTTACAAGACATGGATGGACTCTCACAAAGATGTATGTTCCATCATCCACCATGGTTCAAGTGGAGACATGGAATCGAAATGAGCCTGCAACATTTTCTTGTGTTCGCTGGAGAGCAGGGGGCTCAAGTACACCACAATGGTTGGCAATGGGGACACTGGGTGCTACAATGCTGTAGCAAAAGCAGTTCAGTCGCAGCATGGCAACAACTACTCTGTTGTAAAAGAAGAATGTGTAGGACAGGGATGCCCATTTGGCGCTTTGCTATTGAGATTAGCGATGTTTGTCTGCAACCCAGTCTGCAGAGTGTGAAGCTTCTCGACGAGATCTCGCGTGCGGCAAGCGTTGTTTGAGCCACGTGAGCGTGCAGCATATGACTTTCGGTGGCGTCCCAGGTGCGGCAAAGCCAAAATCCAGTCGAGCAAAAATGTTGTTTATATTTTCTGTGTTTTTATCTAACATGCCAGTGTTGAGATAGAAAGGTCTCCAGCGAGCCATAGACCCGTAGTACTATTTTGATTGCACGCACAAGAATACGCCATTATGCATTCATTCTGTTCAAACAAGTTTTCATTGGGCAGGTAAAAGCTATTGTCTCTTTTGGGTGTGAAATTATATGCCTTGTTTGGAACAATCGTGTTTTGATGGCCGAATGGCCGCGCTATTCTTACACCGGCATGAATGAATATTTTTCCGATCCTGGTTTGCTTGATAGTAAGAGAAATGAGGGTGCAGGTAAATTAAGGATCTGAAGAAAAATCTACGCAGTTGTGACGTAAACTGCAATCTGATTAGTGCTGCCATAGAAATTTGCAGAATGAAAGCTGGAGCATCATCGTTCGAGACATTGGTGGAGCTGTTGTCCTTTTGTGGAAGTGATGTTGGATCCATTGGGCATGGGAGGTAAGAACTAGCCATAATACTGAAGCCTATTTTTATATTGACCTTGTTGGCTAACTGTTAAATGACAGCAAGCAAATGCATTTTAACGGTTTGTACTTTTTTCCACTCAAATTGCTGACTTTTGCTATGTGTTACCATTTTGACATCTAATTGTTCACAGCTGTTGAAAACCATTTTATTGTTTGATTAAAATGTAACTCATTTTACCATATTCTTGTTGGTTGATTTTAGTTATATATTGTTTCTGTTATTGACTTTTTAGAAATCAATTTCCTGAGATCGTGAATGTTTGCTATGAGTATGTGATCCACAAAACATCAGCATATCTTAAAAAGCCTCTTCCATCAACTGGACTACCACCGCATTCTTCAGTAGCAGTTGACAAATCAACCCCCCATCAGGAAACAAATCAAGCTATTCTTTTAATTGTACCTTACAGTGGAAAACGAGTAAGTATGCCTATTGATGCCCCAGTCGTGTACGAGGTTGGTCCTGGTTCCAGTACTGTTTAAGGCGGGTCAGGAGAGGATCTCTGTTCCTAAATTTTCAAGTTTCTGAGAAGAAAGCTTAAACTTGATGTTGACATTTTGCAATGGATTAGAGGTATGCTTTGCATGAAGACAATGCTGTAAAGTCATCATTCATGCTACTCAATTATATACTATTTTATAGCATGCTCTGACAGCATCTCTGCTGTTGTAGTTCTACATTTCAAGTTTAGCGGTGCCAAGACACTTCTGTAATACAATTGTTCCTTTCATACATATTTCTAATATGTGTATGTTATTGAACTCAGATCTGTCTTTGAAGCAGCTACACAAAAGGCCAACAAATAGTAGTCTCATATTCTAAATACAACATTGTTTTATTGCCTGTCACAAACAGCGATTGTCTACTTTAATGTGGTCCTTTGGCACAGGTGGTCAATAAAGACAGGTTTACATTGATGTGATGTAACATGCTTGTTTCCTTTATTCCTTAGCTGTTCATGCTGATGGCCAGTACCAAAGCAGCACATTCCAAGAAGCGTTTCGAAAAGAGATGGACCAATTCGAACAAGGCTTGGATCCGTTCTTTCTCTTTTCATGGGATGTCGCACATTGGATGGATCTTATGTTGGTCCGTTTACGTGAAGAGTCAGACTCATCTCGGTTTTTAAAGCATCTGATTAAGAGGTCCAATCAATTTTACAGCATGTTCAGTCGTGGCCGTGGGCATGCAGAGTACATCGGTCTTGCCAANCCATTTTATTGTTTGATTAAAATGTAACTCATTTTACCATATTCTTGTTGGTTGATTTTAGTTATATGTGACCCCTGCTGTCAAAACCTGACTTCGTGAGGTGATTTTCGAAATTGAGTTTTACACACCAGC
>OFHS01000905.1:17530-33396 GCA_900245855.1 Calvadosia cruxmelitensis
CAACGGGATATTATTGAGCACCACTTCCAATGAAAACTTATACAATTACAAAATAAAGCATTGCGAATCCATCAGGCATTCATCTGGGGTAAAATTTAATGACCTTTTGACCTTTTCGGGGGGTTGAACAACACAGAAATGCAGTACAAAACACTAAACGTGCTGGTTACAATTTAAAGAGGTAACTATTTTCAGAGCTAAAGACTTATGAAACACGCGGTGTCTAAACGTTCATGAACCATGCCTTTACACAATCTATTGCAATATTCCTGAAGAAGCCTGTCCTTGTCTTTCCAGACAAGCTGGAACAGCCGATAATTCCAGGAAGGCCACTTTTTCGCCTTGAATAACAACTTCCTGCAAAATGTAAACAAACATAATGATTGCAAAACAGGCCGTCTGTAATACGGAACATAGTACATACACAACATGTTTTCGCTTTGCCGGTCTGATACAACTGGTGACAATCTACAGTTCTAAACAAATACCATCAGCAACTACACTTTATAACGTAGAGCAACAACGTGCAATAAATGCCTAGACTGCTGACACCTTTTAGCACGAATCACCAAGCGAGGCGCCGAGGCTTACCTTCTTGAATCTTGTACCTTGAAAACAAAACAGCCAATTTCTTTCTCTATTCCTGGGTATAGCGATTGATTGATAGTTCGTAGCAGGCGTTTAACAACATCGCTTTGCAGGAAAGGCTACGAAACGAACAGCGACGTTGTCGATTTCTGCTCCTCGATTCTTTAGATTGGAAAGCCGAAGGAACATTAATGCAAACATCCAAAGCCATCATAATCGATAGACAAGTCCATTTATTTGTCTCGAGTCACAACTTCACAAAATAGTGAAGCCCAGCAGAATAGCGGATACTTTCTTGCAGACTCTAAACTTCCAAACGTTTTGAGTTGGAGAGCGGCTCGTGTCCATGGTTCGGGTCAGCGCTCAAACCAGCTACAACAAACTCACATTAACGCAAGCCGTTTAGCCCAAAATGTTTCAAATCTTTGGTCCAATAAAACACAAATAGTACCACAGTCCATAGGATAAATTAAATTATATTTTTCTCCTTCCATTCTTGCAAAACAACTCATAACACTGCAGCAATCTTTAGCTGGAAGGGCATTCGACGACAATGGCGGCAAGCAAGAATGGCCCCTGGTAACGCATTTGAATGGCGATTTGAAAGGGTTATTGTTTTCTTATGCGAAAATTAACTTGCCCACGTTAAAGATCACACATGAATTACCCAATTCGCGATGAAAACAGAAATCCGTGCGGGGGGCCATCGGAATTCAAGTTCTCACTTCGCGGGCCCATTATGGAAAATTCATTCGACCTCACGAAGTCAGATTCTGACAGCAGCGGTCACATATATTGTTTCTGTTATTGACTTTTTAGAAATCAATTTCCAGAGATCGTGAATGTTTGCTATGAGTATGTGATCGACAAAACATCAGCATATCTTAAAAAGCCTCTTCCATCAACTGGACTACCACCGCATTTTTCAGTAGCAGTTGACAAATCAACCCCCCATCAGGAAACAAATCAAGCTATTCTTTTAATTGTACCTTACAGTGGAAAACGAGTAAGTATGCCTATTGACGCCCCAGTCGTGTACGAGGTTGGTCCTGGTTCCAGTACTGTTTAAGGCGGGTCAGGAGAGGATCTCTGTTCCCAAATTTTCAAGTTTCTGAGAAGAAAGCTTAAACTTGATGTTGACACTTTGCAATGGATTAGAGGTATGCTTTGCATGAAGACAATGCTGTAAAGTCATCATTCATGCTACTTAATTATATACTATTCTATAGCATGCTCTGACAGCATCTCTGCTGTTGTAGTTCTACATTTCAAGTTTAGCGGTGCCAAGACACTTCTGTAATACAATTTTTCCTTTCATACATATTTCTAATATGTGTATGTTATTGAACTCAGATCTGTCTTTGAAGCAGCTACACAAAGGGCCAACAAATAGTAGTCTCATATTGTAAATACAACATTGTTTTATTGCCTGTCACAAACAGCGATTGTCTACTTTAATGTGGTCCTTTGGAACAGATGGTCACTAAAGACAGGTTTACATTGATGTGATGTAACATGCTTGTTTCCTTTATTCCTTAGCTGTTCATGCTGATGGCCAGTACCAAAGCAGCACATTCCAAGAAGCGTTTCGAAGAGATATGGACCGATTCGAACAAGGCTTGGATCCGTTCTTTCTCTTTTCATAGGATGTCGCACATTGGATGGATCTTATGTTGGTCCGTTTACGTGAAGAGTCAGACTCATCTCGGTTTTTAAAGCGTCTGATTAAGTGGTCCAATCAATTTTACAGCATGTTCAGTCGTGGCCGTGGGCATGCAGAGTACATCGGTCTTGCCAANAGTCATTGGGAGTTAAAGCCCTGGAAACAGTCACACATGCAACAACAAGGTTCTCCAGTTCTTCATATGAACAATGGGACAAAATTTATCGAAGCTTCAATGCTCTTTACAGTGCCTTCACACAAAACCGAGAGGACGAAGATGATGACGATGAAGAGACCAAGTATCAGGTAGGCCTATAAGTTAGAAACGCTGGTGTGCAATAGGATGCTTATATAAAGTATTGATTGCTTACCTAGAAAATGGCAGTGCAGATTCATTGCTATTTCAATCCATTGCACTACAATGATTTTAATAATAGTATTGAGTCTGTATTATTATCCGCATATAATTATGTATTAGCTTTCATTCTTACACATTTTAGTAGTCAGTGTTGTCATTTGAAGTACTTGAACTAAACTACAGTGAAATCGACGAGCTGCATGTTATCCAAGTACTGCTATTGTGACCCATTTTGCATTGGGCCCCTTCTGATTTTATCACGTCAGGTTCGTGGACATGACTTTGTTGTTGACCTGTGTGGGACACTTGACATTTTCCGGTCTGTTGTGCTGCTGATGCTCAAATGCCAAGCGGTAAATCTTTCACCATGGAAAATAGTTTGCTGGATGCCCTCTGTAATTGAAACCATCCGGACCATCATGCCTGGTGGACTGATGCGAAAGCGGTCGCTGCNCTCGTGTGGGATATGTTCCGATCTCACTTGCTCGACTCAGTGAAACAGCGCCTTAAGTCAGCAAATACAGACATTGCCGTGATCCCTGGAGGTTTGACATCGGTGTTGCAGCCCTTGGATGTTTCCCTAAACAAGCCATTCAAAGACTCCATGCGGACCTTGTGGAACGAGTGGATGGTTTCGGGAGAAAAATCTTACACTCCTGCTGGCAATTTATGCGCAGCTAGCATGGCAACTGTGTGCAATTGGGTCTTGAAAGCTTGGCGTGATTTAAAGCCAAATATCATTGTCAAGGCGTTCAAGAAGTGCAGCATCAGCAATGCCTTGGATGGCACGGAAGAAGACGTGTTGTGGGAGGACAATCGGCAGCCAAGCTCTTCTTCAGAGAGCGACACCGGTGGTGAGTCGGATGACTCGTATGATGACAATGTCCCTGCCGATGTTTGGCATGAACTCTTTGGTAGAGACGACGAAGAAGAATTTTATAGATTTGATTAGTTGTGAAACGTTATAGAGTTTGTAATGCGTAATCTTGTGATTACTTTTGTCATACAGCCTGTACAATTCCGTAAATACACAATTGTTCATTGTTTGCACAGTTAGTTGTCATTTCCGAGTGGTTGGATTTTGACTTCAAATTTCATGTTCGTTGTATAAGCTGAGTCTTCATTTTGGGGTCAATTTTGGGGGTTAAATATTCGGCTTATACACCGGAAAATACGGTAGACTCTCTGCAGGTAGGCCAAGGTTTCAATGGATTGACGGACTTCGGAGGTGATGTGGTGCCCCAGCTACCAAGATCACCGAAGATGCAACCAACCGACGACCCATCCCAGAGCAGCAATGAAACCATCCAATGAGTTTAAGAAGTCAAAACGATGGCCGTCAACGCGCCTCTAGCGTACGGCGAAATTGATGATGAAGAAGCTGTTGATTGAGGTTGGAGAAGACCAGTCTGCTCTTGTGTGTGAAAAGTATCACACATTTGTGAAGAAGGCACTTGAGGAATTCGAGAAGAGGTTTTCTCAATTCCGGCAGATTGAGGACATTCTCGCCTTAGTTGCCGATCCTACAACTGCAGATGTTGCTGGAAACTGGAGGCTGCAGCTAGTGACAATAGGCCAGGAACAATTTGCTGTTGGGAATCTGCAGCTGCAGCTGTGTGATCTCCAAGGCGCTAGCCGGAAAGATGCTGGCTCTCTATCATTTTGGTGCCAGAAGAGCACCAATGAGGCTTTTCCTGACCTCACCAAGCTTGCTTTGAAGATTTAACCTTCTTTGGACCGACCTACTTCTGTGATGCTGTGTTCAGCAACATGCAGTTTATCAAAAGCCAGTACCGCAACAGACTTACAAATGAGCATTTACAAAATCTGCTTAGAGTGGCATCTTCGAAGTACTCTCCCGACCATGATAACATCATGGAAAACATAAGTGTTTTTCCTACCTCCCATTAATTAGCAGGCCTCAGAAAAGATATGTCATGCGATTGTAGAAGATGAAAAGTAGACTTTGCGAGCATTGTCTGTCAGCTATGTTTGTTTGGATTAATAGATTTTACTATGTATGCTACTATTCACAAAATTCACACCTTAATATTAATACATTCCACGCTCCGGCCTCCGACATCGTTTGAAGCCATAACGCTGGCCCTTCGGATAAAACAATTGGGCATCCCTGATGTAGGACATGTACAGAAGAGGATGGGCACAAGTCTAAGGGAATTGAGCGTGCTTCCAAGAAATGCAAGCTTGCAGAAGGAAAAGGTGTTGGGGAAGCTGGCCGATTGACAGATAAATTGATCGACAGTATGAAGAATTATTATGGATATGCTGTGAGAGGAAAAAGTGGGAATCTGGCATGTATGAAAGATGCAGTGTTGGCAATCCTGAAACACATGGTAAGAGAGGCACACTGAATTCGTTGCTCGACTGCAGATCGATGCTGCAACAGAGCTCGATATAAATATAATAGTTGCGCTGGAGGCAATAGGTACACAAAATAAAGAGGAAAACGAAGCAGCGGACGGTGAAAGCACAACAAGAAAGTTGTTTTCCTTTATCACTGCTTTTGTTTCGTTGTCATAATACATTGCTTTCCTTCCAATTTTTGATATGCTCAGCAAAAGAACTCCTTCCAAAAAGACGCACAGAAAAGGATGAATCGGCGCAAACATTTTTCAAAGTAAATATACTATAATGGGCGAGCAAGTACTATACGAAGTGCTATGCGATACTTCTTGTTGTCGATTGCAATTAAAGTATACACCGTTTATAGAGGATCTATCATGACCAGCTGCATAACTTTTCTTTGCAATGTTTGTGACTTCTCTTGAATTGCCCGTTAACAGCAATCAATAGAATATTATTTATTTATTTAGTCATTGCCTTTCACTTCAGTATCTGGTAAGAGAAACTGCCAAGACCACCGGGATTTGGCAAAACCCAGTTACCTATCGGGAAGCTGAGAGGAGGGGATTAAAAGAAAAGTTCCTCCTAACGGTACTGTATACTATCACTTACAGCCGCATTACTGCTAAAGCTACGATGACTATCTATGTGTATTTGCCACTACAATTCTATTATATTTCGTGAAACTTGTTTACTTATTCAGATCTATCAACAATATCCTCAAATGCGGCAAAATGAGAAGGCCATCAACGCACATTTGGCAGAGGCATTGTCTAATTGAAGGCAGAACCTAAAGAGGGTGAAATCGAAGGTAACAACACCCTTTGCTGTAGACTGCCAATGTCCATAGCAAAGGAACCAAAAATTAATAAAATTATTTATGAATATCCTTCTAACTATATTTAGCCTTCAAAAGACAATGCCTCAAAAAGAAACAATTCGTTGCCGCAAGAAGGAGACGTTACGAGGTAAGAAATCAATAAATCATCTCATTTAATCGAATTAAGTTATTATTCAAGCATGAGCTGGATATTGATCCTACGAGCTGAATGTCGAATTTCGTTCTGTCAGAAATACGAAGATACGCATTTGCCTTCAATTGCAGGATGTCACCAGTGCACTATGATGGTGTTGCAGAACAGAGCGTTACAGAACTGCAAGCCATGTTAGGGTAAGTTATTGAGAGAAATAATTATTAATAGAGGCAATTATTTTTAGAACAACTGCTACGTATTTTTAAAGCGTCTCCAATTACTTTTTGCGCACATTGACAGGAAAATTGTGAAAGTTCTGCACAAACAAAAGGAAATTAGAAAGGCTATCTTCCTCATGTCTTTCGAAGGTAAGAGATACACAGTAGGTATGGTGGTCTACACTGTACACTGTAGATTAGTTTCTAGATTTGTAAAACCTGTTATTCTAATAATCAAGCTTCTGAAATTTAATTATCCTTGCATGATTTCAGTTATTGAATAGCATGCACAATTTCCGTACTTGAAAGTTCCAAGGATCGGAACTATCTTGAATTTATCTGAAGCTTGAAGTATAGCTTGTCTAGTTCTTTCATCCATTGACAAAGATCTTACATAAAAGTTTTCTTGGCATTCTTTTTATTTAATTGGTCGGTATCAATACATGTTATGTACATTAAGCCTAAAGTCAGACTTGTATGGTAATATGTCTAAATTCTGGATATGCTAAACAACAGAAAGATGCCAAAAACAATTGCGATTTCTATTCTTTGCAGATAGAGCCTTTGCGCGACTTTCCCGCAAGTCAAGAAAAACCGACCATGACTTGGGGGAGGTAAACTTACCTCACAGAACTGCGAGAGGGACAGTAATGTTCAACCAGCTGGATGTAAGTTGCAATTGCTTGCTGTAGCTATTGGCTGCGTGTAGCTAACACAATGCAATGAATAGGTTCTTGTCTTCTTGATCCAATGTGCATGATTGAGATACATGCATCATGCATAATCTGCAGAAGTATTACTGCAGCGTACACATTATTCGCTGAAAATTGACTGAAACACATTGCAACACCTTGTTCAAGTACTGTAGTAATAGAAGCTGAGAGAAGGATTTATCGCACAAATCAACATTATCCGTGTAAGAATTATGTGTACTGTAATTAATACCTGTTACTTTGATTGATTGTTAGATAAAGGAAGAGTTCATCTGGAGGAAAGACAAGCTGAAAACCTGCAGCAAAGCCACTAGCTGTACAGCAACAAAATCAACAAAATTTAGTTCAAAAATATATTTCAAGTTCTAGTTTCCTTCATTGATACACCTGTTCTTGCTCTTTGGCTCCTGCTAATTGCGCATCCTTATTTTAGTGCTTAGCTGCCCTATTTGTTCACTCGCATGGCAATTGCTGAATAGCCTTTGTGTTAAGCTGTTCTGTGAAAAGTGCCTACAGGCCAAAATACCTGGAAATGGCCTTGGATATGGTTAACTATGGCAGTAACAGAAGTCTTGATTGAGCAGTGGCAAAAGAGTCCTTCTGATTTGACATGACTGACCTTGAATACAAATCAAGAAGGACAAAAGCTAACAACACTTATGATCTAACAGGAGCAGTACCTGGAGAAGGATATGCGTTCAATTTCTATACAAGACTACATCATGGCAGCAAGCAAGTAACAAAAGAGGCAATCTGGCCTCGAAGTTTACTACTTAACTTTGGCTTCAAGCAGGAGAGGCCGACAAAAACCCAAAAACACAGCCGATGATACATTGGCATGTCGAAGAATGCACACAGTATGATGGCAGGACAAACTACATCGATATCAAGATGCATACATTTAAGAGAAGGTTGAAAGCAAAGAGAGCAGGCTAAAATATCTTTGACCAAGGAAATGATGGCTGGCGAGAAGACAAAACCATTACCAAAAGTAGCATTTCAAAACATGAAAAAATTGGAGCCACTAATAAATTCTGATAATACATCATGGGAAAACAGCAAAACTGGACAATATGTAAATCCGATGTCTTCTGCTCCAAAAACATGGCAATTCGCACAACCCTTGATTGCGACTAGTAGGACAAACAATCACTTTTGTCATCAGATGGATAAGGATGGCAACACAATGGCCTGAGCTAGACCCCAGTGGTGACACATACACTAGGAGCACCAAACAATCTTCTGAAAGTTATCAGATGCAATTGCACAACTGGTGGATATACTGCAACCTTTGGAGCAGATGTCAAAAATGCGGATTTTTATGCCCTGTTGCATGTCATGGCTTGTAATGCATCAATTCTGAAAATGTAGAAGATCATTGGGCGAGGGCAGGCATGAGTTTCCACACAATTTCCATCAAACCGATCTGCTTTTCTATACACAGTGAAACCTGTCTACAATGGTCACCTTTGGGCCCTGAGAAAAATGATCTTTATAGACACGTGGCCTTTCTGTCCAGGTTGATTTCTATAGAAAAGGATCATTTCGGGGTTATGAAGAATGACCTTTATATACAGGTGGCTGCTCTGTCTAGGTGGCCTTTAATACAGGTTGGACTGTACATTCAAAATATCTATAAGCATCTGTTTTCTTTGCTTATTCTTCAGCATTATGAACAACGTTATCTGAAGCATTCTATCTTGATCAGGATAAGTATGCTTAATTGCCTACCTTGTTCTTCCCATATGCCAGCAGTTCGATCAAATGAGCATGTAGCTAACACTTGGCCAAATTCAGGATGAGCCCATGTCACACGCCATACAGATCCAGAGTGTGTCTAAAATAAACCAATTCATAAACACTGATGATGTGAAACCAAAACAAGCTATACAGGTTGAATTGTGAGCATTGATTATCTTCGAAACAATTATAACTAGTTAAGTAAAACCAATTCTTAAAAATCTGTTATCTCAAATTTGTGCATTAAAACCTCTGGTTTCATAACAACAGAAATCCAGCATCCAATGAGCACTAATAGACTCATCGTAAATCAGTCAGAGAGCTGTAACTAAAGATTGGCACGAGTAGTCAAGTAACATTTACAATTTGTGATTTATCATTTAAAACATTCATATCCTGTCAAGGACTGGTGCATTTTTAGCAATTTTCTCACGCCTTCACTTGATCAAATAAAATTATAGTTCCTCAAATATCTGTTTAACTGAATTCAACTTTAGATTACGTTTTGGTCAGTAGCAGTATGTGCAAAATAGAACTTTGATTGTGAAATAGGCTATTTGACAGTAGCCAAACCTTCCAATCCGCAGAGCAGACCCATTTATTGTCAATCAGATCCCACACCTGAAAAAGGTAATGAAAAACCATGGTATTTTGTTACAAGTGAATGAAAGGGTATGACAAATAACATTCAAGGGTAAGGGAATCCTAAAATGTAGACGTGATCCAGCAATATTGAGCATATGAGAAGTGCAATTTAAACAAAATACAATTCAAGCTATTTGTATGTATTGTATGTGTCTCTATTATTCAACAAAAGTAAAAAAAAAAGAATTCACATGCAGCCAGGCTATATACACATAGCTCTTACGCTGCACGGGTTTGGACAGCATCGTAGCGCGCAAGAAAGCGACACGACCCCCGGCAGAGCATTATTGTGAGGCTTAGCGGAAGCCATTTTTTAGCGGTTTGAGCGGGTTTAAGGAGGTTTAATATTGCTTTTTTTTTCGTCAGCAAAAAAAACGTCAGCAAAGCAAGCTTAAAATCCTGGTCAGACATAAAACAATCCATCCATGTGTTTTCATTTTGAGGTAAGCACTTGCTGTTTCTGAAGGTTCGCCAATTTTTCTACCCAAGCGGTTTTTCGTTGTCTGTTTCGCTTTCTTTCTTTGCTTTGGCAGCGTGCAAACGAACCTTGAGGGAACATATTGTCGTTTTGCTAGAAAACAAGCGCCTCTGAGATTCCTGGTCACAATGATTATGAAGGACATATGCCTTGCCTATTCAATTCAGTTGATGTATTAGCCTAGCATGCTATATATTTTTCTACCCATCTGTCTCTTCGTGTCTCACTTTTCTCGCTGTTAGACTTGCTGTTTGACCCTGTGAGGCCAGAATAGCCACGTATGCATACAATGTAAACATCGCATTGTGTATTATCGTGTTGCCTCGTCCGTACTTTCAAGCAGCTCCAACTGATGTATTTCCTTGTTTGTAAACTTAAAACTGCCTTTGAATGCTTTGCTGTATGCATTTTTTTTACTTTTCCCATCAGATGCATACGTTCTCTTCCTGTTTGCAGCATGCAGCTTGTTGTTTGCATCATAAAGTTCTCTTTGCAATAAGTCAACTTGTGCCTGAAGAGTAGCAACTTTATCCACTTGAGCTGGATGAGTGACTACGAATGAGCCAAACTTCTGGTCTGCCACTTCTTTTTCAAATGTTTTCCTCCTATTTCTTCCAGCGCTTGACTTGAGCCACAGAGTTTTCATTCTCAACAGCTTTCTTCTGACGCAGTCCTCAATTAAATCGATCTCAGATGAATTGATAATGGATTTTACAACGTCATGGACAATATCAGCAGTCACACAGTTTCTCTTCAGGAGTAATTCTTTACCTTTGAGTGCATCAAAGACATCAGAATAACGCACTTCAGTGTTAGACTATGCCATCTTCAATCAGAGTCTTCTCCACTCAAATTTTGACAGATATGTTCGAGAGCGGCAGCGAAGGGACTTTTCTGATTGTTATGATTGCTTCGATGACGACTGTTTCAACATCACCCTCTCTTTGCTTGATATGCAGAAGCTGCTGACGGCAGCCTTCAGACAGGCGTTTCAGAAGCTCTCCACAATGCTGTGTGACAATGTAAGACACCTTGAATCTGTCACGACGACAGCTTTTTAACTCGTCGTTTTACGAGTTGCAGGAGAACTTCCCAAACACCTCTACACTTGTAGCTTGTTCCGATCTTCATAACATGAACTGAAAATCAAAACAAAATATATTAACAAATGATATCAGCATTCAGCATGTCAGAAAGGAAATTGAAAGTAGATATACAGCTCTCCACTTGGCATGGCTCTTGATGAGTACTGGCGAGAAGTAGAAACAGCAAAGACAATACTAAAAGCAAAAAAAAAACAGCCATAACAGAAAGAAAAAATAGTTCTAAGAAAATCACATAGATTATCAGCAAGAAGAAACTTATAATACACCATGATACAGCAAGAAAACATTGGGCCTACTCGAGGAATGCATCGAGGAATGAAATGTACATGCACTCATAGGCCTACCTCTCAACAACTTCCTTATTTGCCACAGCTTGTCTCGTCGAGCTACACTGAGAGACTGCTTTGGCTCTGGCAACTCAAGATTAAACAGTCTAAGCGAGGATCACAATTAAACCACATGACCTGAGCAGCCGGCAACCCGAGTAACGTGATCGCAGACAGGTTTCATGTGATGTGATGTCTCATGACTAGCAGGCACTCTTGTGATTTCCATCCATTCTCGTGATCAACATGAATTCTCGTGACAGCCACATAGCACAATCTCAGCTCAAAGGTTAAACAGTAAACACATTTCAATGCTGATAATAGATAGGCAGAACTAGGTCAGTCGACAGTCGAGTCATAACGACCAGCAACAGGCCAACAGCAAGAAACAAACCAAACAGAAATACAGAAGGCAGAAAAACCACAAACAAGCAGTTCAAAAATGGCAACATCAAACCCAACCAACAGCAGACCAGCTGCAATAACTGCAAATTGAATTCCTTTCGTCTTCTTTGGTGCCACGTCTATTTGCGTCATGTCTTGGTCCAATCTCATTCACGTTGACTGGTAGAGACACAAGTCATTACGACAGCAAAAGATAATCCAAAAGCACCTCTGGAGAATTAAAACAATCCCCGGCTTCTACTGAAGCAAATATCACCGAAGAGATTTCAGTTAACTAGCAAGAGCAGAGCAGGAGCGCAAAGTTACTGTTCCTTGTCAGCCATTTTTTTCCCTATTTTCCCGCGCGCTCTGGCTGCAATGGTGGCACATGCGCAGTGTTATCTGTCGCTTTTTTGCACGCTACGTCATGCTTGCTTTCATGTCACCAGAGTAAAATGGCTGTGATGTCATCAATCAAGCAGAGCCACCAATCAAGTTGTTACGACGTGTCGTGCTTGTGATACTGGAACGACTGGCCTCCTTCTGACTTGCTCGTCCCAATCCCCTAGCGCTGCCGTGATTGCGTATGCTTCACCACATGAGCACTTGCTCTTTGCCTTTTGATGCAAGTGGACTTAAGAAAAGTTGAAAGTTGCAAATTATTTGTTGTTTCTTGTCCATCACAGCATTGAAGGGCAGGGGTGCTAAACTAAGAGAAAAACTTTGTTCACTGACGCTAACGCTAATCTGCTTAAAATTAGTTCGCTAGAACTGAAATAAATTATTTTGAAAAGTAGTTTGCTAATGCTAAAAACTAAGTAATAAAAAAATTAGTTTTCGCTAAAAAAACTAAAAACTGATTTCTGATCGTTCTCGCCTGTGTGCTCTTCGCTGAGAAACTGGCGGAGCCATGTGATTGATCTGTTTGATCATCACTGCAAAAGGCGAAACGACTGCTAGAAAACAGATGCAATGCAAATTATGACATTAGCGCTTTGGTTAATTCACTGGCGGACTGCCTGCCTATTGATTAAGGACAGCTAATGTGCTTATTATAATCATTGATGTTCTGATTTTGGCCCCGTTATAGTGTTAGACGCACAGTCCGTCTCTATTTAGATAATTTATTGGTCTCTTTGGTGCACTAATAGGCAAGAGATTTTTGAAGATCGCGAGCAAACATAGAGAATCTGCTCCGCGCAAACTGACGAGGGCTGCAGCCTTTCTCAGCGAAGAGCACACAGGAGAGAACGATCAGAAATAAATCACAGCAGGCTGAGCGATCATTCCGTCACTGAAGAATTATCGAGCAGACGTCAACGCAAACGTGCGATGAAACCCCTTCAGAAACACTTAAACTCATGCAGTCAGGACGTTCTTCCGCATTTCTGCCAGAACTGCTGCCAAGATTTTGGCGGGAAAATGTGTGTTTTGCTGTCTCGGATGCGGAGCGGACGATTATCGAAAGCGTGAGCGTCCGGTCATCCTGAAAGTCATCCTAGTACAATCAGCAATCCTTATTCTACCTCACTGGACAGTATTTTCGCATAATCGTTTCGAACTGACGGAGAAACAAGCCAAGAACTCGACAGCTTGAAGGTGACAAAACTCAAGCTGAAAAGTGAGTCCTTACATTTTTGCTCGTATCTCTGTCGTCTTTTGTGGGCCCACGCTGAATTTTTGGGAATCGCTTCTACATTGAATTGCCCTCCTGCTCAACATTTTATTTGAAAAGCGAAGATGGGGTATTTTTGGAAAATGACAGCAAAGTTGAAGCACGAAATCGAATTCAGTAAATTTGTTCATTACGTTAGCAACATCTGCTTATCATCATCGGAAGCAGCTCGCCAAGAGCTATCTGAGCGCATAATTCATTTCTCGAAACAACGAGCGAACGGTGGGCTACAAAGGAAAACGTCCGCGGCGAGGTTCACGCCAACAAAATGGCGCAAAACTTTCGTAGCGTACATTTCGCGAGTTTTCACGCCTTTTGAAATAATATTTTGGAATTCTCTTAGTTATGATTGTATCTTGTGCTCAATGAAGTTTGAAAAGAATCTGAGAGGGTGAGGGTCAATCTTGAGTGATTTGGCGTGGAATGGCCCCGATTTATATAGGCTAGCACATGTGTCAATGTTCAATGTTGATAGTGTTGACAGCAATCAACAATCAAATCATGTGCGCATACTCAAGGACGCGACATTGGAATGGATTTCTGCAAGACACCTTTACAACAGCAGAACGACAAAGATATCTGCACCATGCTGAGTTTCGGTTTTTCTCTTGATTCAATTGCTTTCATGAAAGACCACTTCTCAAGTGACATAAAGGACGCTTTTGACGCTTTTCAGCTCAGTGACATTTTTATTCCAAAATAAGCATATTAGTTTTACCAAAACAAAATTTAGCTAAACTAGCTGATGGGTTTGAAAATTAGTTTGCTATTAAAACTAAAACTAATTCTATAGAAAACTAGTCTCAAATCTAAAAACTAACGAAAAAAGTAGTTCGCTAAATTAGCGAACTAATTTTAGTTTGCTATTTACACCTCTGTTTGGAGGCTACCAGGAAAGCAAGTCAAACCCACTGTTGCTGGCATTCTAAAGCAAAGTCGACAGCCCTCTTTAGATGGTACGATGAAGTAACACAAGTATCTCTACTTTTATTCAAGCGATGGAAAGAATTACAGATTCTCTTAAGAACATTTTCATTACCGAAAATTCACAATCCTAAGCATGATATACAGTGCTTACTTATAAATTAATATCACGAATATTGTTGCATATGGTTGCACAACAAAATAGTAAATAATTAAGATTAGTGACCGCAAGATTGCAATGTGATTGACTACCCATGATGGGTCACCTCCTTCTTCCTGTTTGATTTGGTTGAGCAAGTCTATCACTTTACAACCACAACACAAGTTTGACGTCACAGACTGCAATTAAGAAAGAATTCCGTTGTTGTGGGGATAGTCGGATAGGCCTAGTCACAAGGTTGACCACTTTATTTGTTGACTGTCAAATCAAGTCAAATACCCTTCGTGGAATGACTTTATTTCACTAGCTGTGAAGCTTTCATCCGACGAAGCGTTTCAATTCCAAATCGAGACTAGAAATGTTTTAGTAAGCAATTAAAGCAAAATGTAGCTTGAAGTTTCCTGCTAGACTAGTGGCCTGCCAAAAGCCAAAATAGGCTATCGGCTTGCCATATTGGAAAACGGCACCCAATTTAATCACATTCGATAGGAGTATTAAATTTCTGGACTGTTTCTGTTATTTCCAACCAAGAATGAGATTGCAGATACCCATTGAATCTTACTACCTATCACTCACTCTACGAGCTCAAGTCAGGAGATCGTACCTTCACGCTTTGGTCTGAAGAGCAAGTGGCAATACGACGGCCATAGAAATCAAAAGAGACATCATGTATAAGGTCCTTGTGCCCTGAGTGGATCTCTTGTGCAGTATACATAACAGACAATGTTGGAAATCACACGGCAAACTTGCTGGAGTTAGCAGACATTTTGTTCTCAAGGGCTGCTCAAGGTTTCATTCACGCGGGTTGTTTGCATTTGCGCGCTGTTGCCCTTCACGGTTACGAGGCGGGAACAGTGCTGCAGTCAAATCCGGATAACATTGATTTTACAGTCAAACCTGTGTTAGCGACCACCTCTATGGAGCAACCACCTGTTGCTGTTTATAAAGCCCACTCTTCGTAACCCAAAAAGGACACTTTCTATAGAAATCAACGAGGACAGAAAGGCCACATGTCCATAAAGATCATTTTTCTGAGGCACCAAAGGTGACCGTTATGGACAGGTTTCATTGTACCTATTTAAACATCTGGCTATTTAAACAGTCAAACTCGCAAATTTAACTTCATCGGAATCAATAGATAGCAGATAAAGCGGCCATATTTGAAAGAAAAGATGTAGTCACAACAAAGTTACTTTTGAAAAGAAATTCGATTTTTTTTTAGATACTGTATCATATTTATAAGGCGGAATTCGACTACTGTAAACAGGGTTTAACCTGTGTTTTCAAATTATGTGGTGTCATGACAGTACAGAAGTGCGTACCTCTTCAGACAATGCTGCATGAATGTATGGCAAACGCCTGCGTAGCTGGGATGCCTATTTGCCATTTACAATCGTAGATCAATCCCAGATTTTAGTCATTAACTTATTAATTTTGATACGCATTTGCGACCCCATAGCATTGATGTTAATTTATAGATGTACAGTAGGGTGGTTCAAAAAAAGTCGACTTTCGAAATATTAACGGGATCAAGGCGAAAAAGTTGTGAA
>OFHS01000906.1:9752-23844 GCA_900245855.1 Calvadosia cruxmelitensis
GATACTGATCTTGCTCGTGGAGCAACATGGCGGCTATGGCGATGCGGTGCTTGCAATAGTCGTGGTCAAATGGAAGCAATATTCAACAGTCATACCCCTTCAACTCCCTCCGGTTCGTTACTTGGCCGCATTTATGGTGGTTTCTTCAGTACTTGAAGTTTATTTTGCCTTGAAATATCTCCCACTGATCTTACATTTCGGATTTCAAACTTGATCGATTGCCCTAAATTGACATCATGATTATATCCAACGTCGAAGCACTTCGGACGTGGCTTATGGAAGCGCTGCAGCCAATGTAAGTTTCGTGTTGATCGTGTTATTATTTAATTTACCGTGGCTGTCTTGTGATCCCAGGCCAAGAGGACATTTTCCGCGCTTTTATCAAAATATGTCGTGTGGAAGTTGGAGCAGACCATACCATAGGCCCAGTCTGGAAAGTTCGTATGTTACGCCGAAGATCTTCGGCGTGGAACAGACTCCAATTTGGCGATTGGCGTGGCGCAAGGCACGGAATTTTCAAAGATTTAGTACTAAACACTGTTAAAATTATCTTGTTTTTTTGGCGTGGCGTAAGCTTTGGCGCAGGCGCAGGACCCTGGCGTAATCTTCGGCGTACACAAAACCAACTTTCCACACTGGCCATAGGCCTACCAGATCATCAAACGCGTTTCTCTGCTGATATTTTATTTACATTTTATTCTCCCAGTTGTGATGCGGATCCGTCTACGCTTGCCAAGTACGTCTTGGCGTTGGTAAAGAAAGACAAGCCGATGGGAGAGCTGAAGGACCTATGTATTGACCAACTCGCAGTGTTTCTTGGCGAAGGTGGGCTATACCAGAATTCCGAGGTCCCTCCCACTAAACGATTTTAGATGCCGTGGCACAAAGCTGAATGCCAGTAAATTCTTTGTATCGGTTTGAATTCTTTAGTGAGTAGTATTATGTAAGCCAGGGGTCAGGCCCACGTCGGGCTTGTGTGCAGTGATGATTTGGAGCGGGAATGCAAGAGAACCCCATCCGCCCACTAATTCTTTTAGGTAGAACGCCGTCCTTTTACATTAATAAATCCGTTGTAAAGAAACTTGTAGGCCCATTAGTAATATGTAAAGCAAAATGTAGAGCTGTGGCATTTCTTATTTTGTTTCTTTGCAACATCACACGGCACTTTACTTTCAAATTTAGCCAACAAACATTCTCATTTTGTACACATTCAGTGGAGTAAGTTTGTTCATCATGTTGCAGTTTGTGTTTGAAGATTTTATCGGGGAGATAATTTGCGCTGATTGTCAGGGGTTGCCGTAAATCCCCTAGGAGCGCATATTTTAACGACAATGTCTTGAAAATGCTATTACAAATTGGATTTGCTATTGGCTACGCATGATGTAAGACATGCATTGAACAATACAGTGAAACCTGTTTATAACGGTCACCTTTGGGACCAGAGGAAAATGACCTTTATAGACAGGTGGCCTTTCTGTCCAGGTTGATTTCTATAGAAAGTGTCATTTTGGGGTTATGAAGAGTGGCCTTTATACACAGGTGGCTGCTCTATAGAGGTGGCCGCTAATACAGGTTTGACTGTAATTTGGTTGAGATTTCCGAGTGGTGTTGTTTTGCTTGCGGTGACAGGTCAAACTGTTTCCCGAATTTCAAAAGTTTTGCAACTTACGTAGTTATTTGGAGTGGTGTAAGTTCAAAACATGCTGTGGAACATTGTTGTACATCTGCATTTGTCATATAACTTGTCTGTTCCAACAGACCCACTGTCCCCCCACTTTAATTATTCACATAACATCACTGGTTTTATCAAGCAACTGGCTTGCTAACTATTGTTTTAAAATGGCGCCTGCTATATCTCCACATTCCTCTGCTACAATGAACTGTTTTGCTAACCGACGTCCCCATCACACACTAAGTGATTTAGCCTGATGAATCATTCGGTCATCTAGGGTGTGAAATCTCTGGTAATTTTCTCAATCTTTTTCCTTGATCAAGAAGTTCTCCTTGCAAAAATACAAAGCTGAAAATATCGTCACTTTTGTAGCCTAGACATGTTTGTTACAGTTGTTGATTGTATTGCAATCTAACCTGCCATAGTGCAATTTAAGGATCAAATAATTCAAGTTTAGTTTGTTAAAGCAACCTCCTGTTAAAACTCCAGACTGCTGGGAAAATCTATTCCTGCTTCCTGAAGTGAATATTTGATATCGATTTCCTGGGACTCAATTCAGAGCCCTACTCTTTTATGTTAGGAGACCACTTTTCATTTATCCCGTATGCCGCCACTCAAGGCAACTTTGACTGTTTGCTGACAGTTATGTGTTTCTATTTCAGAAACTGTTCCATTTGTTGGTACGTTATTTGAAGCGTTGGAAAGTCAGTCATATGAGCAGACAGCGCAGCCACTGATGTCTCAGAAATCTGAAGTGAGTTGTTTAGTCAGAACGCACAAAGTTTCCATCTAGAATACTGTACCCTAGGTGAAATGCTCTCATTGTGGAAGAGAAAGTGCCCCCTCCGACTTCGATAACATGTTATTCATTAAAATGAGATGTGGTCGATCCACATCTCTAGTGAAAGCAATCACTGTTAGGTCTCTATGACAACTTTGTTGCTGTGGACATAGCTCTTGCTGTCCTGGAGTGAGGCTTAGAGGCACACTAAGTCTTTTAGTCCCACTTTGAATACATTTTACTAATTTATTGGTATTGCTTTATTATTTCCATTCTGACATTTCTTGATGGATTCTTTCAAGGATGTTATCCCGGATGATGACCGTGACTTTCGAAGGAGAAACAAGCGTAACACATCTGATGACGAACAGCCAGAAGTCAAGCAAGAACCACACCGAAACAGAAGGCCACCGCCGTTAAGACCACAACGTAATGATTTCCAAAGGCGAAGACACAATATGCATCCTTCGAATAACGAGAACAGAATAATTGAGAGGCGCAGAGAGCCTCCCCATGACAATGAGGCAGCTAGAGCTTCGGAAGAGCGCCGTGGCCTTTCGGATGGAGAGCAAGCTGCTGAAGCTAGAAATAACGATAATCAGAATGACAAGCCAACAAGAAGCCTGTCACCCCCTCACCGTAGAAGTCCGTCTCGGCATCTATCTCCTAACAGGCGACATAGATATAAGACCTCTGTGAAAGGTGACAGAGATCACCGTAGGTCGCGGCGGGAAGACGAACGCCGAGGTTCGAGACATAAAGGTGGACCAAGATCAAGAGAAGAAGGTATAACGTATATTCAAAGAGCATAAATTGAGGAGATGATATTTATGTGGAATTTTTGTTAGCTCAAATTGAATTTTGTAGTATATAATCATTTACATGTTTTTCAAGTTTCCATCACACTTATTTTTTGCCACTATTATACGCCTGAAGCGTAATTTGCATTTCTGAGGCGAGCTTGAAGTTGACCTGAATGATGTGACGATCATTGTGCTGGAATGGTTGTTAGGAAAGGCACAGCTCCCACCTACATATTTTCAGTCTAGATTCATGGAATCTCAGGCAATGGTGGCCTCTGCCCTATGAACAAGTTATTGGTAAATTTCTATCTACTTGGGTCGTATTTTGGAGTGATACAAGGGTTGCTGTAAGATTGATAGAATGCACATTTGATGAAGGACAACAGGGCCTGGGCTCCTAAAGCCGATTGTGATTTTGATAAGGGAGCCCTTGTGAGCTCAGCAGTACATAAACAACCTTGAAGTAGGCTGTTTCCTCTTCTGATGTGCTTTGTTTTGCATTTAAATTACAGAAATGAATCTCTTGCACGAACTGGCCAGAGAAAGCATGAACGGTGGTGCAAATTTGGGTTTCAACCCGTTACATGGGCTTCCTCCGTCATTTCCTCTTCCTCCTGCTCCTCTGGATCACAGATCCCATTTCCAAGGCATCGTACCGCCTTCTGTTGGAGGTCACATCCCATTGCAGCCTCCTCTCATGGGAAGTCGATCATTGACCAGTGGTGTGACGATTGTTCCCGGCCAACCTCGACCCATTCCCACTCCATACGAAATCAACCCTAGATTCCCGTTTTTCCCAATGCCCCAACGTCCAATGCATCCTGGTATGATGTGGAATCCGCCACCTCCGCGGGGGAAATTCGTTCCAGGTAAATCTAGGTTAAGCTAAGGCATTACGTTAACACATAGAACAGCTACTGAAGTCCATCAGCTCACGCTCAACGTTAGGTTATATGCTTGACTCAAGACGCAACTCTGTTGATGCAGATGTAAAATGAATATAATCTTGAATCAGTAGAAGATGTAACCGAATAGTTAAATGCGAGAGTAAAATGCCATTGTAAAATAGCGCATTACAATGAAGTGTTGCTCTCAGTTAGACAATAGACCATTTTCGCAAGCTACCATTTTGTAAGAAGCAAGTGCATTATGGGGAAGGTTGATGTCTCTGATTTTGAAATACGAAGAAAGTTGGATTTGATACTGATGCAGATTCCTTTAAGCTATGCTACTTCCATTAAAAAAAATTTCCGTTAATATTGTAAGTCAGAAATCCAGTTACTTCGTTGCTTCAGGCACTCAACATGCCCCACAATGCACTAGTTTTTCCCATAATGGTAGCTCATAAAAAGGTCTATTGTGCCATATTCATAAGCAAGCGAACATCATGTGCAGCAGTTATACCTGCGAAGGACCTGTTAACTTGAACATTGTAGCAAAACCATAAGTCAGATCCTATCTAGATATCCAAGACAGATCCCCTAATGCATTAAACCCTCTTAGGACAGCCCTGTATTTATATCTCAGATGTGTCTGTTTGTTGATTCGATTATGGACTATAGAGAACTGTCCTTCTTAATTAGGTGATATTTATGGGTTAATGCATTCGCAACTCATCTTCTTTAGGATTTTGATATACTGCCACCGTGCAGACTAGAAATGCAGATACAGTGAAATCTGTCTATAATGGTCACATCTGGGACCTAAGGAAAATGACCTTCATAGACAGGTGGCCTTTCTGTCCAGGTTGACTTCTATAGAAAGTGTCATTTTGTGGTTATGAGGTGTCCTTTATATACAGGTGACGAGGTGTGCTAATGCAGGTTTGACTGTAACGAATGTTTGATTTTGCACAGGTGGAGTGGAGCCTTACAACCCGGAATTTCCATCCATTGAAACATTGAAAGCTGACCAAGGTGCTTCTTGGCCAACTCATCATCCACGTGATGGCAACCGAGAGCAGGCACTTGTTGAATTAACGCCAGCACCTACTACCACATCGTCGGACAAAGGGTCAGAGGTACCCAAAAGTGGAGAAGGAACAATGACCTCTTCAGGTTTGTGTGACGTTTCATTGCATGCGGCATTACTCTTTTGACAATGATGACAAGAATATCACAATGTCTACATTCTGTCACCATGGTTGACATTGACGGCAACATTGGATCCACTTTACTATCGTCAAGGCACAGATTATCAACAAAAGACGTAACTTGATAAAAAGGTGTTGTTTTGATGGAAATGCTGTTTTATTGCTATGGAACAATTAAGGCCATGCCCCGGTATTATTGTTACTTGTTCAGCAGTGTGTTCTTTGAAGGCTTGAACCACTGATTGGATAGTCTTGCACTGAGCATATAATTATATGTACAGTCAAACCTGTATTAGTGGTCACCTCTATATAGGAACCACCTGTGTATAAAAGCCACTTTTCATAACCCGCAAAGTAACACTTTCTATAGAACTCAACCGGGACAAAAGGTCACCTGTCTATAAGGGTCGTTTTCCTCGGGTTCTAAAGGTGACCATTATAGACAGGTTTCACTGTAGTTAAAATGCCATGCTAATTGCAATACTGTTACCTTATCTCTGTTTCATTGCAGAGGAGAGAAGTGAAAAGAAGCATGCTCCAGTTACTTCTGAAAAATCCGCTCCGCCACCTGCGGACATGCAAAGAAGGCCATTTCAGAATCAGACCATCCTTGAACTCAGAAAGATACCACAGCAATTCAATGACATCTTGTCCCTTGGACAGTATTTCCAGCGTTTCGGCAAAGTTCTTAACATTAAGGTATGCCGTTAGATTCCCTGAATTCCTTTTCAGCATGTTGTGCTGATGCTGTTTGTCGAGTTGTAGACGGTTGTGCAGAGCAAGTGTTTTGTATCTTAATTGATTCCTTACTAGCTCTAATGTCCAGGCATTTCAGAAATGCTAGTTGCTAGAGGTGAATGATGACTATCGCTGGTAAAAGATCAACTTTGAAAGAAAGCGTGTATCCTAAGGAAATTCACACCTGAGATTGTAAATTTAGAGCCTTGATATCTACCTTGTCAAACGTGTGAAGTCGAGAGCTCTGACCAAATTGTATATGTCAAACTGTCACTTCTCGCATCCTAGGTTCGATTCGACGGTGATCCTCAGGCAGCTTTGGTAGAGTTTGCCTCTAACTCTGAAGCTCGATTGGCGTACTCATGTCCAGAGGCTGTGCTTGGAAATAGATTCATTAAGATGTTCTGGCATAGTAGTAAGCCGAAAGATTCACAGAAGGTGTGTTCCTCGTGATAGCTCTGTGTTTTCTTCACAATGTCCTTCCCTTATCGATTGCCCTGTTCAACCATTGTTTTATTGATATCATAAAAGATTTGCTTTTGTTTACAATTGAGAACTATAAGAATAAGTTAAAGTACAAGAGGCTCTGCAGTCTACATTAAGTCAGATGTATCAATTGTGTTGTGATTGTTCAGGCCGATTAGTTGATGGTTAAAACTCGCTATTGACCCAGCTCCAAGTTCACAGCATAAAGTACTGGATTACCCAGTAGGCACAACAGGCTTGTGCCTATAGCCCTTGCTAAGCAATGGGACTCTACAAGATCGTGATTGAAGCTCATTGTGCCTCTAACTTGATGTTCATTGTGCCAAAACCTATTGACAGCCTGCTGGCTCAAGTTTAAGGTTATGTAGTGTTTGGCAAATATAAATGATAACTTTTCTCTAGGGGAATATGCTCTCATATTTCCCCGGAGAAGGTTGCTTCCATCACGAAATCTAAAATCCGTCGCGGCATGTGAGCCTGCAGCCCCATTTTCTCTCATCCACCTCAGACTGCATATACTACTCGTGTGCTTCTGTTGTAATTGATAGTCAACCGGAGGAGCAAATGCAAAGAAGACCTTTCCTAAGGAGATGACGTACGTTAATCCGGAGTTTTCTGCGAAAGAGAAGCAACGGAATGCAGACGAAAACCACCACTTGCAGGTAGGCTAAAGACGGTCTGTCTCCTTATAAGCAAGATAACTTGCTTGACGACTGTCAAGAAATCATGTTGAGTATTAATTTCTATTCTGATAACTGTTTCAGGATCCGTCTGCTGCAAATGCCGTGAAGAACGACAAAGATGCCAAATTGGTTAGTGTTTCTCTCTCTCTCTCTTGGCTTATTCTAATCTTTACTCGGTATTTTTCCTTGTACAATCAAACCTGTATAAAGGTCACTGTTCATAACCCTAAAATGACACTTTCTATAGAAATCAACCTGGACAGAAAGGTCACCTGTCTATAAAGGTCATTTTCCTCAGGTCCCAGAGGTGACCGTTATAGACAGGTTTCACTGTAGTGTGAAACTTGTCTCAATTTGATTATGTTTCACTCCTTTTACCTTTACAGAAGGCCATTGCCAAGCGGAAAATGGAGATCCAAAAACAGCGACATGTTCTGTTGGAAAAGAATATTGGCGAACAGAAGGTAGTAATGTGGGCAACAGTGTCTTGCACTTTGTATTGTCAATGGCTGTATGCGAGACATTGGCGTAATTGTATCTAAACCTTATAGAGCAAAATATCGTCCGCTTCGTGTAGTAAAACCACCTTACTACTACCACGGTTGTCGTACGCCTATGGCGCTTTGGCGGCCATGATGACTTCGCAACTCCATGGAATGACTGCGACACGGTGCTGTTGGGATCGGGCTTTCATTCTCAATGATGGTTGATGCTAGTAAGCCACACCGTCGCCGAAGCCCGTCCATCCAGCGCTGCCTTGGTCTGGCTGGAGTGCGACGATAGCTGTTTGGCAAGCTGCTTATTAGCGAGGGATGAGAAAACCACCTTGTGACTGTTCTATCTCAGATTTGCAGTTTTATTAAAAACGAAGTGTTTCTAGCCAAAGAAAGCATGTAGGAGAAATTAATGAACACAAATAGTTAGTTTTTAAAGCAGCTGGTTTTATCATTGTTCTATTATTGGATATTTGTAAAGGCATTCAAACCTGCATGACAGATTTTCGCAAGTGACATTCCTACATGCAATCTTGGTGGTCAAACTCACACTAAAAAAATTACTACTTTACCAGTACTGTACTTACAACAATGGCTGTGCTATCCAAAACATGATGTGACATTTACTCATATGTTGCTGATTGCTTGTTTGTTTGTTTGTTTGCTTGATTGTTTGTTTGTTTGCTTGATTGTTTGTTTGTTTGCTTGCTTGCTTGCTTGTTTGTTTGTTTGCTTGCTTGTTGTTTGTTTGTTTGTTTACTTGGTTGTTTGTTTGCTTGCTTGGTTGTTTGTTTGTTTGTTTGCTTGTTGTTTGTTTGTTTGTTTGTTTTGTAATGCAACATATTCACTTGGGTGAGGCCGTAATTGAAATGATTGACAGTCACATATATCTGTAGATTGTGCCTGACTGTGCTCTCGTTATCGTTGTAGCGCGTTATTACTTTACTAAGTGCAAAGAAGCAGATCTCTGTGCAGGATAAGGAAGTGCTTTTGAAGGTATGACTTATTCTTTGCCGTCTTTCATTTTTCTAAGCGCTTTGTACTAGCCGTAGCAATAGCATCAGCACTGCTATTGAATTGAATGTGTGACTTACCTTGCATTGGCAGACGTTAAAGATGCTCGAAGTCAAAGGCGAGAAGCTGAAAATTGATATTGAAAAGGCCACAAAAGAAGCCCAAGCTAATCCTCTCTCTAAGCAGACAGTAAGTTCAATCAATATTGGTGATGGTTTGTGTTGCTTTGAGAATGAAATGGGTGTGTTGGACTTGGATCATCATCGGTTGCTGTTATTAGGGACGTTTTGAAAATTTCTTATAACCGTGTAAACGAGCGCAACAATAGCATCGCGGCTTATCCCAATAAGAAAGCACTGCGGCAACTTCTCTTGACAGCTCCAAGGCAATTGCTAACTCATCTTCATGGATAACATCCTCCACGTAAAGATCAGTAGCACATGCCAACTTGTCCAAGTGCGCCTTGTTGGCGGTTTAAGACTTGACATGTTTTCTAAAAACTCATAAATTTTGTGATGAATACAAATCAGTTCTAGTCAATGAAATGATAATTTTGTCACTAAACGTTCATCACAGATCTCAACCGCCCTATTTTGGCTGCTTCTGCTAATGCTAGGTGGTAAAATACAATAATGTAATCTGACTTGTGACTGCATGCATTCTCTACCGGCAGAGACCACACATCATGCATGGTACCTTTTATTGGAATCATTGATTTGGCATGTGGGCTGACACGACCCACCCAGAGCAGAACTAATACTGTAGAGTGATCTTGACGGCAAAGTTTCTGTTGCCAGTAGAAATGCTGCTTGATTGAATTTGGAGGTCGATTATTTAGTAAATCATTTCGAGACATGCAGTAGCAGAAAAATGCAAAAGTGCTATCTTCTGTATGCCTTGAGCATTTGAATTAAAAGATTTATTGTGTGGCAGACGTACACGTGTACATGTTCATTTGTTACTTAGCCTAAATGTTGTACAAGCGTAATAATATGTAGATTGTGAAATTGTGATTGTCACTCTGCAATAAACCACCAAACGAATAACACACATTTTATTGATGATCCCGCAACAAACACGCTCCTTCAATGACACTTAACGCCATTGCCCACAAACTGCCAACCTTCTGGCCCACGGATGCAGCGCTGTAGTTTCTACAAGCTGATGCCCATTTCACCAACCATGGTTTTACGCAGGATTCCACAACGTTTCACTATGTCGTTGCTGCTCTATCTCCAGCCATCCCCACTGAAGTTTGTGACATTATTGCCGCTTCTCCTGAAATGTATAAATATACAGTCTTAAGGGTGGCTTTAGTTGAGTGTACTTTGCTCACCTCTCAGGCTCTCACTCTCTCAGCAAAGAGTGCAACTTACTCCTGAAGAACTGGGAGATAGGAAGCCAACACAGCTGTACCGCCGCTTTCCACTACTTCTGGACAACCATGGCAAAATAATAGAGCTGGGTCGATTGTGGATTTTAAAGTATAGATTAATCGACCCAAACAATCGATAAACTATCGATTAATCGGACCATATAGAGGTCTTTTGTTCCTTGTCTTATTGTTGTAGTTTGCCTTTGTAACGTCATGGTAATTATCTTCTGGTTCGGTGATCTCTTTGTTTTATGCACTTTTGTCTGCTTTTTAATGAGCGAGAAGGTAGTTGTAAACTTAATAATGGTGTCTAGTCCTTCAAAAGGCATCAATAGAAACAAATCTTTTGTGATATCGATGAAACGATGGTTGAACCGGACAATCGATTGCCAAAAAACAATCGATTAATCGATTAATCGATGCATCGGACCCAGCTCTACAAAATAACTGATGGCGTCATAATTAAGCTATTAGCATCCCTAGTTGCTAGGACATTTTAGACCCCATACGATTGGTTCAAGCACTTGTCTTTCTCTTGTTGTTAGATTCAAAAGGACATCCTTGATGGAGAGCTTGAATTACTGAATCAACAGTATAGCGGCCTGGACACGAGTGCTTTGAAACAGAAGTTAGATGAGCTAAAGAAAAGGGTCAGTAAAATGTCTCTAAATTTGTATAGAGATGTATGTGCTCTTATGACTTTACAAGCAGCTATATCTATGCCTGGGATCAGGGCTGTTTTATCCAGTAGGCGCTCAAAGCACGTGATTTCGGCCCTCAGTCTAGAGACAGGCCCATTGACAGTTACAAATATTCAAATATAGTCAAACCTGTATTAGCGGCCACCTCGATAGAGCAGCCACCTGTATATAAAGGCCACTCTTCATAACCCCAAATGATACTTTCTATAGAAATCAACCTGGACAAAAAGGCCACCTGTCTAGAAAGGTCATTTTGCTTAGGTCCAAGAGGTGACCTATAGACAGGTTTCACTGTAAACAGTTTTTAGGTTGTCGATAATCAATTCACTATGATGTAAAGATAGTGTAAGATACAGTGAAACCTGTCTATAATAGCACCTTTGGGAACCGAGGAAAATTACCTTTATAGGCAGGTGGTCTTTCTGCCCAGATTGATTTCTATAGAAAGTGTCATTTTGGGGTTATGAAGAGTGGCCTTTATACACAGGTGGCTGCTCTATAGTGGTGGCCGCTAATACATGTTTGATTGTATAAGAAATTGTGGTGATTGTCAAACATCTGCACCTTTCTTAGATATGGCAAGGCCACCCTCAAATACGTGCACATGCGTCGAACTGTTAGTTGTTAAGCAGCTGTTTTCAAGGCTTGTTGTTGTTTATGGTTTTTTGAAAATGGAACAGCTTATATTCTGAATTCAGAGAGATTTTGGCAGTTGCTTTAGCTTGCAAGACATTTGCATTTGCATCGAGTGACCAGCTGTTTCTATAAACAGATTTTCTTTGGTCTGATTTTAGTGTAATCATAATCATAAATTCATTTATGGCACTTTACAAGTTTGCAGTGTACTTTAAAACCTGATACAGCCCTACTTAAATGATTGAAAAGCTATGTGTTGTTTATTATTGATGATGTAATCAATGTAATCAACTTCTCTCTTTATTAGGCACTCTCTTTTGGAGTACTTGGTTCGTTAAGAGGAACTGGGCGTGGTGTCCCAAGTCGCGGCAGAGGACGTGGCCGTGGCAGTTGGCAGCGTCCAAAACCTGGCACAACGGCATCCAGCTTGGACAATCGTTCGCGACAATTCTTCGTTTGGGGTTTTGATCAACCAGATAAAGACGAATTGATTGCTCGATGTGGCGTGAGTGTGCCTGTTATCCGTCATAACGTGCAGATAGGCTGTTGCCCAATGCAGTCTGGTGAATTGTAGGGTTTGTTGATTTGCAGGAGCATGGCAACATGGAACGAGCAGATGAGAAATTGCCAGGAAAACTGTTGATATCATTTGAAACCAGAAAGCAAGCAGAATCGGTAAGAATCATGTCAGCTCTTCAGTATTACTTTCAAACTTGTCTTGGGCGATCACCCAAGGACCAATATTAGTGTCTCTCAACACATTGTATGAGTGTGACAACTATTGTTAATTTTGATAGTTTTATGTCCTGATCATCTTCAATAAATTTATTAAAAGTGGTATTCAACTCGGATACAGTGAAACCTATCTATAATGGTCACCTCTTGGGCCTGAAAAAATGACCATTATAGACAGGTGGCCTTTCTGTCCAGGTTGATTTCTATAGAAAGTGTCATGTTGTGGTCATGAAGAGTGGCCTTTTATACACAGGTGGCTGCTCTATAGAGATGGCAGCTAATACAGGTTTAACTGTACACGATAAATCAGTCGCCTTTAGAAGGCACATTCTAAAGGATGACTACCGTATGAACTGAAGATAGAATGGATTAAAATGTAGGACATGATGCATATATTTTCAAGGGGATGCGATTCTTATCCGTGCTTGTTGTTGTTGAATTCTTAATTATATCATATTGTGGCATTTTGTAGGCTGCCAAGGACTTATCCTCCTTCAAAGGCAAGAAGCTGACCTTTGTTTGGTACGAGGGTGCCAATGTCAAACGAAGCGTGTCTGCTGAACCTGATATAATGGACGTGCCGCCAGCTAAATTGCAGCGGCGTCTGAGCACCTCATCCGACATTAGTATGATCAGTCGCGGTGGTGACGAAGATAAATTGGTGAGCTGGCACTTTGATGCATGTTGCTAAGTAGTTATAATATTTAGGGAAGCTGGACCGTAACTAGTTACTTGGAAAGCTACGTACAGTCAGACCTGTATTAGTGGCCACCTCTATAGAGCAGCCACCTGTTTATAAAGGTCACTCTTCATAACCCCAAAATGACACTTTCTATAGAAATCAACCTGGACAGAAAGGCCACCAGGTCATTTTTTCAGGTCCCAGATGTGACCATTATAGACAGGTTTCACTGTAACAAATTTTTAACAGAGCAGTAATTTTTAGAATTTTTATTCATCTAAGATGGCCCTTTAGGAACAATGCTTTAGGCCATCTTGTTCTAGCCTCATCACCTTGTAACCGCCCGTGCTTGCATCGGCTACCTTACAGTATGACAACTCACACTAACCGAGCACCGACGCCAAAACTCTCACCTGATGGATTAACCGGACTAAGTATAGACAAGCATTTCCTTTGTTTTAACATAGCGTCATAAACCTTTCACCGGCAGCAAAGAAGAGCATCTCACCTAACAACAATGTATTCATGTATATTTTTACAGATCCAGCTATGTTTTATTTGTTCTGGCTCCTACTAATGTCATTGCGGGTGTCACTTTGTTCGTTATAGTTGGAATTTGACGAGAAAGACTTCCTGCTTCTTGCTGACGAAGAAGAAGAGGACGATGAAAAGGGACGTCCTTGGAAGCGCTAACAATAAATATCCCCATTGATGTATAATGCCACTACTCACGGAGTTTTGGAGTAACTGATACCGCGTGTAGCTTGTATAGAAGCATGGTAGTTACATGAAGCATGTTAGACAAATTTGCCCGCCATTTGAAAAACGCAAGAAAAAATATAAAGAAAATATCAAAAGAACAGAAATGAAAAGAATGCGAATGAAATGGCGAGGATTATGTATGAAAATATTGCAAAACGGCAGCAATCGAGAAAAAAAAAGAAGCAAATTGAGCCGCGATTGCTAAAAATATCTCAAACCGTAAAGAGATGCCAGGTTGCCGCCAGAGTGCTTCTCAACGGTCATTGTTGTTTATTGTTGTTGTTATTGTTGATCTTCATTGTTTGTTGTTGTTCGATTTAGTTGTTTGTTGTTGCTGATCTTAGCTGTTTGTTGTTGTTCGCTTTAGTTGTTTGTTGTTGTTGATCTTAGCTGTTTGTTGTTATTCGTTTTAGTTGTTTGTTGTTGTTGACCTTAGTT
>OFHS01000907.1:0-23106 GCA_900245855.1 Calvadosia cruxmelitensis
AAGCAAATCATTATACTATAACTCAGATTAAATAAAGTTCATGACGTAACGATTACATTTATCACACTATTCAAAACAGTGCCACTTGTTTACTTTGCCGCTAATGAAAGTGCTGGAAAAGAACAAAGCCTTTTGTTTTTGAAATTTGCTTTGTTCATCAATCGATTTGATCCCAAGAGAAGTTCCAAAGTTTGTCAACTGTGAAATGACTACAGCTACCAGTGTTTTGTTCAGATTTTCATACCGCTTAGCTGACTCCTCTGGCAGCGGTCCAGTCTTCGAGATATAGAAAGCAAAGTATGTTTAAGCAAACTGCTAGTTTTCTGTGCTTGCAGTGTTTACTCATTCAGGTTACTCTTACCAAACACACATACCTTTGAAACTTTAACAGCAAACACAGTTTTTTATTTTGTAGACTTTAGGTTGAGCCTTGCCTACAATTTCTGCAATGTCTTATTTCCTTTTGAAAACGTTTCCATGCTGATAGGCTTACTGTTTTCATCACTTGTTAGCGCTGAGCTGAGCTCAATCGTGGAAGTGTTTGTAGCCATGTTTATTGTGCTTCTATACTACCAACAATGGTTCCATGTTTGAATTCATTTTTTCTGATATACCGTAGCTATTAGCCAATCAGATTGTGAGAAATTAATAAAGCGTTTTATAAGAAGGCTTGATATTACAGTCTAACCTGTATCAACGGCCACCTCTATAGAGCAGCTACCTTTTGTACAAAGGCCACTCTTCATAACACCAAAATGACACTTTCTGTCGAAATCAACCTGGACAGAAAAGCTGCTTCTCTTTAAAGGTCACTTTCCATAGGTCCCAGAGGTGACCATTATAGACATGTTTCATTGTACCAAGTATTTACTTGTCAGTACACTCAGTGTCTAAAATGTCATTTCTGTTGCTACTTCAACGGCATTGCCTTTAACTTTGTATCTTTTCTAGCTACATGATTATAAGACAAGGCTCCCTGTCATAACCACATGGAACCCTCTGCTGAATCGGCCCCCTATGATTGTGTTGGGAGTCATTGCTGAGGAAAGTCACAAATGGATGGCAAATGTCTTGATGGAAGTAAGTGAAAGCATCATTTTCAAGCCTTTGGGAGATAATCTGCTAGATGGAACACCAACAGCAACCAATCAAACTTACATAATCAATTAACTGTTGTTCTGTCTTTTGCCGTATCATGTGTTAAAACATCGCTGCAACATGATTTTTTGGATGCGTGAGTATTTTTGCCTTGGTTCAGTTGAGGTTTCAATTATTCAAAATTTTGTTCCCTGCTGATTATTTTTAGATATGTAGCCTTTAATCCCAATGGAAAGGTAGATTATTTGTGATTTTTTGAAAGCGTAAACTGTATCAGACTGATGAATTATGTAACAATCAAGAAGCAGTTCTGATTGCATAATTAGCTAAGTCACAAAATACTGAAACCGTAGCCAATCTACTTTTATTTTTCACTTACAATAATCTTTCAATATTTTACAGATCCATCTTCAAAAGAAGTATGCTGTTCAAATGACAGCTCCTAATTCAAGTGCTTCAAGGTACAGTCAAACCTGTATTAGTGACCACCTCTATAGAGCAGCCACCTTTGCATAAAGGTCACTTTTTATAACCCAAAAATATCTCTTTCTATAAAAATCAACCTGGACAGATAGATGTATGTAGATAGATAGAAGTATATTTCAAAAACCATNAAACCCATAATCAGTACATACAATGTCTACAAGATGTTATTAGCTAGGGTATATTTACATGCGGATAGAACAACTGATTCTTTAGGCCAGAAACACCACCTGTCTATAAAGGTCATTTTTCTTGGATCCCAAAGGTGACCATTATAGACAGGTTTCATTGTACTCTGATTTGCGAGTTTTCAATTCTATCAGTGGTCTAGAGACAGCTGCTACATAAATTCATGTTGACTCATTCGTGTTTGCTTGAACTGCAAGCCTGCATAGCAATCATTGCAATAGAAGAAAATAAGAATTGCTCCTCATGTAAAGCTGAGATAGCCTTGTTGGAGAGTGTATGTTTACACTAGACACTCTGCAAAGCAACTCATAGTGGTTTGTAAAATGAAAGGGGATCGTGTTACCAAATGGCCAAGACACGACGGCGTAATGAGGCTCACTCGGTGGCAGATTTATAAGGGAGATTGTTCGTGCAGATTAACGAGGGTGCGTCTAGCTCAACGGCAGAGCAGTGGACCGGCAATCCAAAGATCGTGAGTTCGACTCTCACGGCGCACCATTTTGTTTGCAATTTGAGCAATCTCGGTTTCCAGCAAGCATTTGGTTAGCACTTAGCAGTCTTGATAGGGAATATATTGCCGGCATTTCCATAGAGTATAATCCTTCCATGATTTGCGATTCACCAGGATCATGGGGTCCATGAGGTAACTATTGGCGTAGTTGGCAGCCAGGAATATTCCTGATGATGACAAAGAGATGATATACTAGTCTGGTTTAAAAAGAGGCAGATATGTACCAATATCGTTATTTAAATGCCACACACATGAATGACTATTGGCATTGCCTGTAGCTGGATTCACAAACAATCCTTGAAATTGGCCATCATAGTTAAGCATGTGATTGAATACCCTTCACACAAGCCATTTTCTGATATTACCTCCAGATGGTAGAGGTCAACTTTCTTGTGTACCACAACAATGAAAGGTATTAGGACTGCGCACGGTATATTATATAATTTGCGGAGGTTCACAAATTGTGTAAGCCTTTGTTATTAAGATTTTGCCTCGGTTTCAGTTTTACCTGTAATCTTGTTTTCATGTATATATATAAGGTTGATTGTTCAAGAGTGATACAGATTCATGCAATATGTGATTGCTCGATGATCTCACAAGGCTACAAATTGTTGTTCTACTACAAAAACGACAGAAAGTACTTATTAAACACCAACATAGCAATCTATAAACATGCTTCTTTCAAGCTGTAGATTTACTTTGAATGTTTTAATGTTACTTTTATGATTGACATTGCCCACGTCACTTCTTGCCAAAGCTGAGAATAAAACTTAAGTTTAAAACTTTATTGATGTCATTTTAAATGTTGAGTTTGTACTGCAGTTGTTGATATCGAATTCAAATAGGTCTGATCTAACATTTGTAAAACTCTGAAATTTCAAAGTTGTTTTCTAGTAGAATTCGTTGGTCATGTCAAGTTGTCTGTATTTGCTGTCTTCTTTGTTTCTAATCGCTAAATTCAATGACTCATTATTGTAATCTATAGATTAGATAGATAGATATAGATATATTTGTTTGATAAATTCAAGCTAAGGTACAATATACAAAGCTCAAATTACAGTACAAACAAATTACAGACTTGAAATCGATCTGGGAAATCCCATAAGCAAATATCCTTTATTATTTGAGAGACCCATGTACTACAATAATGCTTCTAAGATAATTCAAGATATACAGCAGTAGGGAAATTTACGCAAAAAGTCTAAAGAGATAATAATACAAATGGAGAAAGCATACGGGAAGAGAAGGATAATACAATAAAACAAGAGAGAGAGAAAGGAAGAAAAGAAGTTATAAAGCAAATCAAATTGGGAGAAATAAAATAATCAAATTGATTAAATCATGAAGCTTTTAAATTATGAAAGTTACCTATCTAATTCAAACTACATTAAGTAGACATTGAACCGTTTAAATCAAGCATTGACCAATCACAACCTGAATACGTTTGTTTTATTCCAGGGAAATTCAACTATCTTTTAAGTTAGAGAAATTTCCAGCCATTTTAATTCTAAAGCAAGGTAAGAATCTGAAAAGAAATTGATTTTTATTGATTGCAAGATACAATCAAATCTGTATTAGCGGCCACCTCTATAGAGCAGCCACCTGTGTATAAAGGCCACTTTTCATAATTCCAAAATCATAAAATGACACTTTCCATCGAAATCAACCTGGACAGAAAGGCCACCTGTCTATAGAGGTCATTTTCCTCAGGTCCCAAATGTGACCATAATAGACAGGTTTCACTATATGATAACATTTGTGTTCCTAACAATGTTATCCCATGGCACATTTTGATACAATTCTGTTCTTGCCAATTCTATTTCAATACTTTGCAGAACATTTACATGGAAACTGCTTTCAATTCAAGTACAAGACGTGTTTCGAGCTTACCAAATACACACGTTTCATCTTGTTTTACCAGGAAAGGGTTGGTAATTCGACGAAACAAATGAAACACAGTCAAACTACAACCCCTTGGCTGAAGATTTGTCAAAGAAAATTTTGAGACTGTCAACACCTTCTGATCCAAATTGATGTTCCTGCAAATTGCATCATTTCCCCATTGACTTAGCTAGTTAGTTTAGCGGTGGTTGTGCACCAGAAAATGTTCCAGAAATCCTTATAAATCCACAGTTTATATTTGCTTGAGTAATGAAAACGTTTGATTGACACACGTTTCAACTTTTCAAAAGTCACCTTTTTCGGACAGCCTTAGTGTAATCCCATTTATATCATATTGGCTTATATCACAACACGTTTAATATCACTCAGTTGGAGAACCATACTCTATGAGAAGCAACTACTTGAACCAGCTTAAATATCATTATTCGCTTATTATCACGATTTGTGGGTAGAAAACCATAGCGATATTAAGCAAATCTTTATCTGTTTGATATCATTCTTATCAGGGTCAACTAGAAAATATGAAGCAAGGAAGGTGTTTTACGAAGTCTCTACTTTGACGTCAAAAGTTCTGAACATACATCTCGCTCTGTGTAGCAGTGGCTTCTCCAAGATGGACAAGGTACGAGAAACAAACATATGATTATTTAATTGAGAAATTGATTTAAGGATAAACTCCTTATTTCTATTCCTTCTAGTTCTAACATCACTGACATTGCTGCAGCTTTAACAGAGTACAGATGATGATGATGTTTGTTTGTTTGTTTGTTTTCTTTTATTATCAATATACCTCAATACAGGTGTGTGGTAAGTACATACAAGATGTTGTTACAAGTGCAAGTTAGTTAACTTTGCAAGACCATATAGAACAATATTTACAAAAGGTAGTAATGAAGTAATAATGTAACAAGATCATAAGAGCATATATTTCTGAAAAAGGTTATTCTTTCGTATTTCGTAAACTAAACGATACCTTTAGATAAATTCCAAGATGGTTATAGAGTTTCATACAATCATGGTTAAAGAGTAAACTTTAGTTTTTCTAGAGATGTTACATATCGAAATTTAGGAATAATCAGTTCAACATTAGCATAAAACTGTTTACGGTGTTCTTTATTAAAGGAACAAAAAAATAAAAAATGAATTTCATCATCTATCTCTCCTCTGTCACAGTACAAACACAGTCGCTCTTCGAGCAACTCTCATTTGTATCTTCCTGTTTGAATCCTTAAATGATGATGATGATGATGATGATGATGATGATGATAGGAGTTTATTTCTCATACCCTTCATCAGTGCAATGTTTAAGCGAGATTTCATTTACATGTGAATATACGCTTCTATATACAATGAGACTACTGATTCTTGAGGCATATTAAGTGATTTAATTAACTATAAACAACATATGTAAGAGATAACAGATATCCACTATGAGTCCATAAATGTATGGAGATGATGTGAAAACCATGTAGAATGGGAAGCATCCTACGAAAAACCATGTGAAACAACAAGATATGAACAACAATGTGAAAGTAATGTACTTGAAATAAAGTGCCCTGTTCACATGGCTTTCACACCGTTTCTTACATGATTTTCACATGGTTTTAGACTTGTAGTTCTTGATGAGAGGAGCTATTTATCATTTGCATGAAAGAGTACTGGGATTTTAATTATTACAATTCGTACTTGTTGATGATCTACATTCTTTGTCTTTAGTTCATCTTATTTTGTTCTTATTACTACGTTGAATTGAATTGCAGAAAGAGATGAAATTGCCCGGATCAGTCATTAAGAATTTACGTTGAGCAAACTTTACACCCGCACCGTATATCTATATGTATAATTAACCTCGTCTTGTTTAGCAAAGCCCCCTGTTTTCCATTTAAATATGAGGTTTAAGCGCATTTAATGCATGTTTAAACAGTACTCATGTATAAGCCGAGGTATCATTTCATGACAAATATTTCTATAATTTCTGTGCTAGAATTTCAATTTATACAGTCAGCTCTAAGAAGTTCTTTCGTCGTGACAGAAATAGCTGTGCTGCAACAGGTGTTTCCAAAGCAATACAAGCGTTTTCACAGCCAGCTTCCGTTTGATGCATCGATTCTTGGAGTTATTAGTTGGATGCAAAGTATGGGAACTAAAACAAATAGTTGTCGCAAGCTCAAATGATTTCAACAATGTTTCAAACCAGCTCAAAGCGAAATGTAATTGGCAACTTAAAAGGCAAATGGCAATTAATTGAGTTAGCCATTTCCATTGTTTGCTTATTTTGCCCTTGGAATTACTGAATCGAGACTGCAATTTAAATTGTCTTATATCGATCTAATTGCCCTGATATTGATGAAGCTGCTAACATTACAGTGAATTCCTTTAGTCTGCTATCCTGGAGCTGCTGGTTTCTTGAAACATGAAAACATCCAGCTATTATTTGCATCCCTGACTGTGACAAAGACCACTTGCTGACAGTAATCAAGAGTTATTGCTGTTTTCATCACAAGTTTATAACGAGATATATAAATGTTCTCAATTGATCTATTCTGCTGCAATCTGTACTCTTTCAGGACTCATTTACCAGACTGACATTGAATCGCGGAAGGAATGAAATGCCCTGGTTGATTTGCATTCTCTCATCTGTTAGTGAAGATACCATTGATTACATCGATGCTTTAAAAAGAAGCAAAGACATCTTCAGTAACACTTATCGGTTTGCCTACATCGATATTGCCGATCCAGGAGCAATGCAGTGTAAGTCTAGCATCGTATTGTCAGCTCATGGCTCTGTGAATATCAGAAGGGAAAAAGTTAATTCTCTGCAGAGAAGGTCGGATTTAGAGTAACTGTTTTGAGAGCTGACATAGATGTATTTTTATAGGCATTGATATTATGATATACCAATATCATAACTATAAATAGGAGCCGATATATAGACATTTAAATTGATGAAATTTATTACTCACCATAGACTGATCTTCTGCTATCTCCTATTTCCTCTTCCTGATTATTAGCTACATTTTCAGTATCATTAGCTGTATTTCAATATATCCATGATAGAAACTGGATTGCCGACTAACACGGAAGTGAGACTATAATCATTAATCGAGGCTGTTGCATAATCCGGATTAGATATAATATTAGTTGTAAAAATTGTTTTGAGTCAGTGTTATGATGCGATCGGAGATTTCACGAAATTGAATAAACAATCAGTATGATACTTATACATTCGGAATTTCTCTTTGAGTGTTCGATGTCGCCAGCGAACCAGAAACTATAATTATTATTATTTTAATGTTATACTCTTGTAAATAAATGAGGGTCTCCCAAACAACCAAGCAGCATTGCTTAGGACTGACCCTGCTCATGTGAACCACTGAACCTAGACTGTTTTGATACATCCCTACCTTGTATTTCTCTTGCCTATTTCATGATCAGATGAACCACCTATTTATCTAACTGAAAATTGTGCTAAGTATAATGTAAATGTTTTAAAATCGGACCATATTGAAACGATTTTCCATTTTTCATAAAATTCTGAAATCAAACAACACTAATGTTTATAATTATGTTATGAACATAGATCAATTAAGGATAGTACTATTTATTTGTTCATGATTTACTGTGTTTCCATGAAGTGCAACAGCCATGTCGCTATGCTCGTCACCTCATGGGAACAAACATTAATTGGCTTTTTATGGCTTCCGGCAGAAGCGCTAGACTGTAGCGACACTATAAAGCGACACGGCTGTTGTGCATCATGGAAACAGCAAACCTAGCGCTTTTCCCTTGGCGACCTCACTCTCAAGAAGCTGAGCCTCATGCACAAACAGATTTGTAAGAATTTGAAGGTGAGAACTCAGTAACATCTGATTCAGTAGATACAGCATCGATGTACAAGACAGAAATCAAGCAAAAACATCACGTAGGACCGCTTTTTGAACACATCAACAACTGGGGATAAAAGTGAGGTTGATGGGTTGCTGTAACGAGGCTAGTAACCAGATATCAAAACTTTCTAGCGCCTCACAGAATCAACAACGCTTGTCGCCATAGCCGTGTCGACATGGCTGTAGCGACATTGCTGTTGCGCTTCATGGAAATATAGTAATTGATAAGTAGCTAGAAATTTGTTTCTAACCCATAACCAGTATTAATTACAAGTGTTTAAAAGGATTTACAAATTTCTAGTATAAGCGATGCATCCACACAACTGATTCGTGATGATTGTCTATTAAAAGTAAAATTGGTAAATAGGAGTTATATAGGAGTTATGATGGTACATGTGGTTATTGCTATTGTGTATATAATGTCCCCCAACAAGACATCTTAGATGTGCAATCACCAACTGGATGTAGGTGCACGCAAACGATTAGGTACATTTGAATAAACCTCTGCAACTGGATTTCTAAAAAATGCGGGTTGAAAATCTTTTGAAAGAAAGAAACACGAAAATTACGTGAAGATTTTCTTCCAATTTTGGTTCATAGTTATGTTTTGCTGCAAGGTACAGTAGTCAGCTATGTGTGTCTCAATTTCCCCTTAACAATCTTTGTGTTTTTTTCTCAAATTTTATTTGCTTACGTTGTAGTGCAGTAATGTATATTGCATTGTTTGTGCTTACACAATCAATGAGTGAGTCAATTGGGACTTTAGAACTGTACACCATCACCAGATGACTTTGGCCACCATTTTCAAATCGTGTGCTTTTTTGTAATTTCAGTCTTACTCACTCACCTTCACGAAGTACACAAGATGAAAATTCCATCACTTGCCATCTACTCACCAGAAGCTAATAACAAAGATGGTGAGTTTAGTGATATGGTGAATTGAAAATATAACTATAGTCCAATCCACTTAAACACAAATCAAATAGAAGCAAAGATCTTTTTATGAAAACGTACTGCAATTCCGAGTTTGTACTGCACTGCATTACTAGGACTGAAATTTGCAAGCCTCGTTGATAGTCATATAGTGTGGATGGTGCTGTTTGTGGAAATTGCCCGTTCCTCCTCTTTGGAAAATTGGCTTGCAACTAACATGTTACTACCATTAAAATCACAACTGTATGTCAGAAAGTGAGATTGGTTGTCAAAACCCTCAAAAAGTACAACGCAGATGGTTCCACATCAGCATGTCATGTAGTGGTTGTGGCATCATTTCCTTCAATCGAATAATATTTCCAACGAATCACAAACATCTCTGCTGAACAATGGCGCAAAGCGACGGAGACAACTTACGAGGATTCTCAATTGACAAGGTGTCGGACGAGTAATACCCAAGGGCATTTTGGAGCATTGCGTCGTAAGCTTGATTTAAACAACTGGCAATATATAGTCTCCAACATGATAGTTGTTTGTCTAGAGAAACGTGACAACAAAAATATTTGAAACCACACAGATGTATCAAAAGTCGGCACGTCACAGTGAGCTAGGAAGACCATCATGATGTAATGTAATTTATTTTCATTCTCGTATTCTACTACATACAATATCAGGGATAATAAGCATGCAGTTACCTAAAAGATATGTTTTACAGAATCCCGAGATAAGTCCATTAAAGTAAGATAAAAGCGTAAACTGCGAATAAATATGTGATTAGAATAAAATATACTGAAGTTAAAACATAATGTCGGCAAAGGGCATGCTAAGGTACTAAAATATCCAATGATTTTATAAAAATTTCGTAAGATCCATTTTTCTGACTCTTGACATGAATTCAGAGCGTTGGCATTCCGACAAAGCCTCGGGGTGGGTGATTGCCACTTTGTTGTAAACGGCAGCAGCGACGATGCATATGGAACTTGTAAATAGTGCTGCTTATGCTTTGAAGTCGCTATGCTGTCTGCACATTGCATCCTGTTCATCGTCCGCTGTTCGTTATGATTGGTCCTCGTTGGCATCATTTGCACATCGTATATTGTTCCTGTCACATCGTCAAGGTATAACCTCACCGTGTGCAAGTTGTTGGTCTTCATTCGTCGCTATGTTGTCTGCACGTTGTATCCTGCTCATCGTCCGCTGTTCGTTATGGACTATTATTTTGTAAAAATTGTTTCCTTCATATTGTCTATTTCCTGTTAACATGCTTATACAGTATGTAACTTTCCCCTGTATTATTATGTATGTGCCCCATGAAAAAAAGCCTGCGGCTTACTGAGTATACACAATAAATGATGATGATGATGATGATGATGATGATGATGATGATGAAGGAAGAATAGAAACAATATGTGATGCACAAATGATGCCAAAGGACAATAATCATGATGATCTGCTGATTAATATTAACGAGTGGTAAACAGCACGCTAGAAATGAAGATAGTGTTCTACTCATAATATTCTTAGATGAACAAGTTGTCAATATCGGCTGCCTCGGATTTGTCGTACAAACAACTGCAGAGCTGACTGTTGAGTGCGGACCAGTCCAATATGTAGTGGGAGCCTGCTGGCGAAATGACCTGTCGTCGTTAACAGCTAGGCTCAATCTGTCATAAACACGAGGCAGAAATCTCAAAAGAAGCAAACCGTACGAAAGCCCTGTTTCTAGCCCACAACATATACAGTACATGTGAATGCGAGCTAATCCTTTCCTAGTTTGATGAGCCCAACAAATCTTTCCAACACGCAATTCAAGCAACTCGGAATGCACTCACCCAGACGATAACATTAAACGATTAAACGAACAGTGGCAACCAAGGCTTCGACACCGATGATGCTTTCCATGCAAACGATGCAGCGCACTGCGAGGCGTATAAATGCAAGAAATTTATGCGCGATTCCATTGTCCGACGCCTCATCGATCTGCTTCCGTGTGTTTAGCAGTGTTGTAGCTGTCTTCGCTTGCAATATCCAGATAGAATGAGTGACCCACTATAGCACCTTGATATGGCAAGGCCACCAGATCACGATGGCCAGATCACACGGAACCAGGACCACTAACGTCAGTCTCACGTGGCGAGCTCCGTCGGACAGGAGCTTGAGCACGACTCGACCCGGACTAGCCCTGTCGCTAGATTTCGTACTCCGATCTTGGTCTTGCCTTTAACTACGCAGAAAAGTTATTTAGCTTCATCAAGTTGTCTATCCTTCGGTGAACCATCTATCTTAAAGCAACATCTGAAGAGCCTATTTTAAATCGATCTATTGACAAATTAATTTTAAATTTTACTGCATTAATTGTTACGAAATTGTTTGATAATCGTCTCCTAATACAGGTGGTCACTCATGACAAGTAAGCATTTAGGCAAGTGATGATGCTGCGATGGAAGCTTTATTTCAACATAACTCGCATTCAACTGCATAACCAATGGCACTGAAGTTACCACTAGGGGTATGTTTTACAGAATAGCGAGTGAGAAGATGAAACACTCTAGATGTATTTCATTGTCTTTCTAATCTTATAGACGTTCATCAAAGTTATAGCAAATTTATCACCTTGAGAACTGGTATAATATCACCATGGGCACTGGAAGTTTCTTTGGCAATAGTTCATGATGATGGTCGGTACAATCGTCAGATGAAACAGCAGAGTGGATCACAAATGGAGGTATGTGACCAATCGACTGACTGCCTGTACTACCCTTCTAAGAAATGATTGCAATATTTGAGTTCAAACATTGATTATATTAACTGAGAGGCATATTTAATGTGCCTATGCAGGATGTTTAGTCTCAGGGAATTCTGGTGAATTATATCATTTGTAGAGTTGGATATGCCTGCTAATTTCACTTAATGTACGAAAAGCTGCAAAAGAAGTGTGCAAGGAATCCAACACCACCAATGCGAAAGGGTTTGACCATGAATTGGGAAATTTTGCTTGAAAGGCTACGGCAAAAGTGTCTGCGCAAAATAAAATATGTTTATAATTTTGGAATATTTCTTCTATCTATCTGATAATAAAGAAGGGGAATTAACTAATATTTTCAACCTGCATGCTAGATACTTATGAAAATAATTATTTTTTCACTCTACGAGGGGCACACACTACTTATAGCTATTTCACATTTCCTACATATTCAAATATTTGAACGAACCAATTACTGCAAACCAATTCCAAAACCAGCGATCATTACATTGGAACCACTCGTACATTCTGGACTAGTCAATTTACATGTGGCTCTTATCTCTTATCATTTTATAGGTTTGCTACTTGAATGATACACGTGGCCTTCAACAAAAGTCGGCAACAATTTCAACAGAAATTGAAAGAAAAAGGGTAACAATTGAACTGTTAAGATAGTCCATTTGTATCAAAGATCATTGTACTTGTTAATCTTGTTTTGCACTTTAGTCCATTTGTATCAAAGATCATTGTACTTGTTAATCTTGTTTTGGACTGTTGTAGTGAGCTAGTGTAGTGATCTTGTGTCCTTTCTCCGGCTGTCTCGTGTTCATGTTTGGGTGCACTTTTTAGGCCGTTGTTCTGCAGTAAAATGCCCATTGGTAAATAGACAGATAGACAGATATTTCAGACATATAAACGAGGTCTACAAGAGAAGCAATGGACATACAAGGTATACAGAATATTACATTGTCAACATAGCACTCGTTTCTTGATGCCAATTTTGATGTAGGAGAAGAAATGTTTGTTCCAGCATTACATTGATGAAAAATTCATGAACATTCATTTTAATTCACAATGTTCATTGACTGTCTGATGAATTGAGTGTCAACATTAGTCACATTGCTGTGTTCTTTATTTGTTGAATTGTTGTCTTGTCATTTGCTACCACCGGTTTACCATGGCCTTTCCTTCTGCCTGTAAGTTTATTAAGTAGCATCTTAATTATCTGATATATTAGACCATCGTAATTAGCATCTTAGCATCTTAATTATCTGGCATATATAAGACCAAAATGTTCCCACTATAAATTATAGAACGATTTACAATTTATAGTAGAAACTTAATCTAAGACATGAATCAGTGCTGAAGTATGCTATTTATCTCAACCTGTTATTGTGTCATTTAACCTTTGCAGGTCAAGAAACGGCATCCACATGAGAAGCAAAATCATAAACACAGCCATTTTATCACTAGCATGAATGAATGGCACTCTGCAATTGGGGACAATGATTGCAAGTCACATGCGTACGATGCATTCCATCACACTGGCAGGAGCATTGACTTTGTAAGAAGCACCAGAAGCTATTTCTACTTGAACTGGGATTGTTTTTGTTAGTGGAGTTCAGCGGAATTATAATGAAGGGTAACTCCCGGAATAATGTACAACATACAAGGTCTATGGGCGCCTTTGTTTGTGCATTTTTTAATTCACTTCAAGAGAATTTTTTCCACTTTGTTGAGATCACATATTGTTATAAACATGGTGGCAAAGCTAAGATAATCATTAATCATTAATCATAACTTTGTTACATATACAAATGAAAAGAACCTGCATTGTGTATAGTTTGCTTTGTTGTTAACTGTTATTCTTTTTGTACTCTTGCAGGTTGTTTTCACAGCATCAGATTGTCATTTCTGTGCAGTGCTGGAACCAACCTTTCTTCTTCTACAGCAAAATATCAAACATAATATACGTAAGTGAGAAGGCAATCATTATGCATGTCACTCTGAACAATCAGTTAGTTGATTGACATTTTGGACTTCACATTTCCTTTTGTAAGTGACAGCTGGAACCAGCTTACTTAGCAAAATTGAATAGTACTAGCATGACCATCACAATAACAGTAGCTGAATTAATCCTTGAGTTCAGTGTCATGTAGTCATGGCATAAAACTGTCATATAACACACATATCGCATGCAAGTAGCAGACAGGTAGACAGTGTTCTTGTCTTGGTCTACAGTAGTGGCGCTAGCACTTCCCAGGGGCAGGGACTGACTTCCCATGGGGGACTGCCATTTTTCAGTGATATTCTAATCTATGTTTCTGAACTAACTAATGACAAATAAGACACAATTATCCCCTNTATGCAAAGAATACACCTACCCAATGGAACTGAGCAGTCACAATATTCATTATTGACACATGATGCAATCCTGTACTGCACTTGCACCCAATTGTCATGCAATTCTGCAGTTGGGGAAGTGTGCATGAAACTGGTGAATTGCAGTGTCTAAATCAATTTTGAAACCTCGTTGGCAGTGAATGCAAAGAATCATGAGACTTTTGAGCTGAAATTGCTCTCGAGTTATGTAGAAGACATGGGCAAAGGGAACACTATAGCGATGACACAAATTCTCTCCAGTTGTTCTGGCTAGTTCATCATAGTTGCATCATTAACTTATCAAAAAAACATCAGCAATTCTCAATCAATATATTTTTCCTGACAAAAGTCTAGTTTTCCCTAACAGGGGGCAGAGATACCCCAATGGGGGCTATTTCCCACTACCTCCTCCTGGTGTCACCGCTGCTGTTCTACACAAGCTATTCTCAACAGCCTACGAGCCATATACTGTAGTTATACTTATCCGAGAACACAAAAATAATCAAAGTGAAATTAAAATATCAGCAAATCATGAAATGATTACACCTGGATTTTATTTGTAATTGATGACATGAAATTTACAGTACAGAACTGTTTAAGCAATGCACATCAAAATATTATCAATTACCATCAAAAGACATCTAACATAAACATAATATCAAGCAATATTTTCAAGTAATAGACAACGAATGTGATGTATTGGCTCATGCAAAGCAGCTTTGTCATATTTTCATTGTGGTGTTGAGTTGCACATCAGTCATCATGGCTATTCTGTGTGCTTGGGTTTCTATTTCAGCTGAAGTGCAATTCTACATTGTCAATTGTACATACAGTGAAGTGATCTGTACTGAGCAGAGGATCAATGGCTACCCAAAAATAGTACAGTACAGAAGCTTCAACAATTATGAGGCAAAGCCATGTACAGGAAGATCAATGCCAATGGTCAGGTTGGATTACCATGGAGTTTACAAGGTAATAGACCTATGGTTGATCTGCGAAACTGGAATAGTGTAACATGTTTTTTTTCACCAAGATGCTTTAGAGGAACGCATATGCACAACTCACATTGTTTTCTCCAGCAACTCTGCTAACCGGCAGCCAATATTACTTAGAAAATCAGTGCTTCTATTGATGACATGCTTTCTGCGGCGAGGACAGCAGCCATCAGTGGCGTAGCCAGCTCCCAGTTGTTGGTCCTGCTCAACAATTTCCAGCCGGGGACCTATAGACTAAGCAGATTATTTCCTCTCGTTTTGCTACTGTTGTGAGCTTGCTAATTGCAAATACATTCAAATAAAACTGTTTGCTAACATAGCTAGAGAGAAAGTTGAGCAATTTGCCTCTTCTTGTCAAGAAAACCCAGTTGCGAAGTTGGTGCTTGCCGTAGCTTGTGCATCTGTATGATCTGTTGTCAAAAAATGCAGTCGCTGAGTCGCAGGTCTTCACAAATAGTTTCCAGCAGTCCTGTTTGCTCACTCCTGCTCCTCAGAATAGCAGGACTAGACGTTCATTTTTGGACTGCATGGAATGCAGAAACAATAGCACTAGGCCCAACTCAACCAATCAAAGCACAGCAGAAGTTACATCACTCCTGCTGGCGGAAACGAGCAGGACTGCGGCAATTTAGTGACTTCAGTGAACTCGTAGGGCCTCTGAAAGGCAAATATCCCGATTTCAAGCCATTGAAGGCAAGATGAATTTATTGAGAATACCAATTTCGACTGAATTTCATTTGGTCCTGCTCAGCAGGACAAGCAGGACTGCTATCTACGCCACTGGCAGCCATGTAGCTATGTATAAATAACAAATTATTGATGCCATGGGCCAGCCGCAGTGGGCAGTGAGCAGCCTCTGTCAAAATGGTCATAATCGAATGTCCATATGCAGTCAGAATTTGTGTGCTATCTTTCCATCCTTAGATTTATTAAAAATGTGATTTATTAGAACAGTATATTCCCATCTCTTCTTACAGTTGCGGGATATTCTTATTTGGCTGTCAAATTCTCTCTTACCCAACATAAAGAAAGGAAAAGAAAGTATCAAAGAAACGTCAAAGGTAATGAGGTTGGCTGCTTCATTTCAGCAAATATCCTTCAAATCATGACTATACTGGCATAGATATTACATTCATGAATGCAAAATGACATGAACTAGTGATATGGTTGACAGTTTTTATCGTTGTTTTCAAATTATTTGATCAGGTTGGAAGCATTCTACTCAATGCCAAATATTCAAGCAGACGTTTGGCTTCCCGCTATTTGAATCGGTATAATGTCGAGAATGGATATCCATATGACTGCTTTAAGACTCTCTGTCATTTCTTCTGGGGCCACGCTGAATGTACTGCCCAACAGGACTTAATTAGCAAATCACAGCCGGTGTTTGGGAAATCAGAGGAACTGATTGTAACCGAGGTAACATCAGCAAATAGTGTTTGCATATTGTCTTGTTTAATGTCCTTTTAATTATAAAGTTTATGAACAGCATTCCAAAGTGTTTTATTAGTTTTGTCAGGTCAGGCTTACGGTCTGCTCATGTTACCATGTAAACCAGTATTACCTGTTCTATGGTAAGGTTGCATGGTCACCCACATTAGCTTTAGTTTGTGTGGAGGGTGTGTGGATATCCAGCAGCATTAAAACAAAAACCGTTGAAGGGCGGATGGGCTCCAGGAGAACCAATGCCCATCATACTTGCCAGAGAAGGATTTATAAATGCCATGTATTGTCTACAATTTGATAATAGTTTTCCTCCTGCACCTCAATGAGTGTCTACATTATTTCCCCTGTTCAATATTGATGTTCTCCTGCACAGTGTCAAGTCATTGATGTATTGATGTTTCTGTGGAGTTCTATAAGTGTTAGTTTTTAATAGTTCTTGTATAATTAGTTTATTCTGTTTATTAGTACAATTATTGAATGCTTTATGATGTGTAATGATGGCTGCAATTCCTAATGCCCACTTAACACTATTAACTGACAGCATATTAAATCAATGTGAAATCTGTCTGATTCTGAAGAACAGCATAAAAGGGCACCTTTTCACATGGATTTTCATCCTTTTCAAATTCAAATTATTATCATATGCTTTTTAACGTGGTGCATTTTATTTCACATGGCTTTTGATAGGGTACTCTCCATTTCACATGGTTTTCATATGGTTTCTACAAATATTGTATTTATATTGTAAATGCATTGCAACATGCTATGTCTGTTGCAGATAGAATTTCAGCGTGATGATGATCTACATCTTTCACTGTTCAAGATGGGAACACCCCTTGCCACTTCACTTAGCAGCCTGAATCACAAAGATGGCATTGAAGTATCTCACAAGTAAGTTATTTACTATAGATCTAAGCTCTTGCTTCTATCTAAGGGAAATCAACTACATTGTTGTGTTGTTGTTCGACAACGGAAGTCTAGGCCAAATATAGGAGTGTTGATATCAGATGATGAGTAGGTAAACTGGGTAAAACAAAATGCCTCAAGAGTTTTTTCTTTATCAAAATGTTTTATATATTTATGATTAAAGAGTTACTGAGAGCAGCATCAGCAGAACTGTAGTGGCCGCAAGCCATGAGTAACCTCCGGCCACGAACGTAAAATAATAATTTTTCAGTTTGATTGTTGTAACTCGTAAACATGTTGTCTTGCCTTAGTCTCCTCTGAAACTGTACCATTTCCTGCACATTATAGCTCTCTCTCTCTCTCTCTCTCTCTCCTGTCGTATTCTCAATCTTGCCTGGTCCTAAATAGAGAGCTCTGGCAACAACAGCCATAAGAACCTTTCCGCCATCCCTCCCTGTCTACGAACCAGAGCACGGCAAATACATATTGAATCAGATGTAGCCTGGGCTCGTTGATATCATCTTAATACCTAGCACTACAAAACAAGATCATTGCGAGTGTCTTTTAGCATTTCAATGTCATTTTACATCCCAAATGTTTGGATCATTGGATCATGAAATCCAAACAGTCCTGGCCGTATGGTAACCTTTTTATAAAATATTACATGAACTGTTCTGTCGGCTAAATAAGCAATTATTTATTTCATGTTTCTTATCCAAGAGTCATTCTCCCAACAACCTGCAACTTTCTCATTAAAACGGTCGGTCGAATAGGGTTAGCCAATCAGAGAGCACCGAACCTTTTGTTTTCACAACGTTCTATGTGTGCAATATCTAACTTGATACCAAAAGGACATTAAACTCATCACCGTAGATAAGTACTTTGGCCTTGGTGCTTGGTTGGTGGGAGGGAGTTTATTGCGAATGCTAGAGCTGGTTGTTGCAAGCCAGTGCATTCCACCACCAAGCTCCAGCCACACCGATAAGCAGTGGAGTATTACTATAACATACTATACATACCTCATGGGGACCTGTAAGGAAAGGTGGGGGTGGGTGGGGATTCGCAAGCATCCAAACTGTTCCTTGTACGGCGAGGCATAGCAGATAGCGGATAACAACAAAATAGCGATGTAGCAAGCAAGAAGCAAATAGCGACGTGGCAATAGCGAGATGACTGGCAGGCAATGCAATGACAAGGGACTATAATGCTGAGCACGCGACTGTTACCAGGCTCCTGAATAGAGACTGGGCACGAGTCATGATATCAAGTAACTCAAGTGTGGCAACGAGGCTGACGGATCGAGTTTAACTTTGCCTAAATCTTATGTAGCCCCATTTAGAAAGTTCATCAACAATGAAATAACGACATCAACAGTTTCTAGTCTGGATTTCCAATCTTGCCTCTCAGCTCATCAGATTGCAAGAAACTAGTGGACCGTTTCACAATATGCTAATCATAGATTTTAAATTGGGACTGTATCGGGTTTATATATTAACGTTTGACTGTATGTCTTTTCATGGGTAATGATCAACAACTTTTGCAACTAAGCTACCGGTTAAGAATTCTCAAATGAACGTTCCTACTGTTGTTTCACACATATCGGCAACTGTAGAGTGAAACCTGTCTACATTGGTCACCTTTGAGACCTGAACCTTTATAGACAGGTGACCTTTCTGTCCAGATTGATTCTATAGAAAGAGTCTTTGTGAGGTTATGAAGAATGATCTTTATACGCAGGTAAACTGCTCTATAGAGGTAACCAATAAAACAGATTTGACTTTACCTCCTTTCTCTTTATCTGTTTGTTTTCAGTTATTTGATCAGTGATACGTTCCAGTGTGAGGATGATCACCACTTATGCACAGAGACACTTCTTGATTTCATCGGGAACCACAGCCNCGTCCACCAATTAGCTACATTGATGAAACATCTGCTCATATTCATTCAAGGCAAGGTTAAACGGAATTTGATGAGCAAGTGATCTGTACAGTGTACATACATTGTAATTTGTATAGAAATGTCCACTTGAGACATCTAATCATAAGCACTGTCAAATACAGATTAATGTGTTCTTACTTAGATTTTCGTTTGTGATTCTTGCAGCCAACATGCAGTAAAACGACCAACACTCATCGCCATAGGAACAGAGAGTAATTTTACCAAAGCAGGTCAAATATACAAGGTAAGCAGTGAAACTGGCAGCAGATACATTCAAACAAGGCCTAAATCAAAGCACCGTGTTTGAAATTTTGGGCAAAACATCAAATCTGATTATAGTTTATGGTGCCGTCAAATCATGATCCGGCAGTAGCGTAATTATGGGTTAGACAAACTCAAGAACGTGTTGTCGAAGATAGGAGTTATTCTCAGACTTATTGCAGTTACGAAACTGTTTATTCCATCTTTGTCAATAACATAGTCTTCAACTAAATCTGAACGATTTGTCAAGGAAGCATTCACAAAGGAAACAAATGTTATCTATGTGGGCTATCCTGATGATTATATGCCTTAAAGTAGGATTTATTGATTGAACTTTGCAACTTGCAATTGATGCTTGAAATGAAGTCTCCAACACACATTATATTTGACCAGAGATTTTTGCAAAATGTGCTACGCACATGATATCAATGAGTAACGAATATAGAGAAAAACAGGATAACTTATGTCTATTTAACACAACCTGCTTCGCAAAGTGATATGAATTACAGGAAGGGAAATATTTAATTCATGAAATATGCTGGAAAGATTCCCTAAGGCACGGTACAGTCAAACCTGTATTAGCAGCCACCTCTATAGAGCAGCAACCTGTGTATAAAGGCCACTATTCATAACTATGAAATGACACTTTCTATAGAAATCAACCTGTACCGAAAGACCACCGTTCTATAAAGATCATTTTTCACAGGTCCCAAAGGTGACCATTATAAACAGGTTTCACTGTACTGCGTTTGTTTATTTCAAGCATGGGACAGTTCCTGCTACCTGTGGCAGGTTTTTCAACCAATGAGCCTTAATTATGTTAATTTTGCCTTTGATTGCATTACATCGTTTTGTCATTTAGATGCTGTGGTCAATTGCTATGGAATTATACCAACAACTTGATGTGAAAATCCTTGATGAAAATCGATATCCGTCTTGGGCAGCATTATTTCGGCCTCGCAACAGCTATAATGGTAAGTCATCGTCAGGATTACATTGCAACCACATACACTACTGGAAAGTTTGTAGGCTATGCAGAAGATCTGTGGCATGGAGTGAGCTGTAATTAGGTAATTGACATGGCACAAGCCATGGAAATCTGAAGAAATTGGTACTGAACTGTTGGAGAGTATATGGTTTGCATTAACACTCTGCAAAGCAACGTATGATGGTTAGTAAAAGGAAAGGCGATCGTGTTACCAAGGCTGTTCCACAATGTTGCCGGCTTGTCGCGAGGCTCACTCGCAGATATAAGGGGAGATTGTTCGTGCAGACTAACGAGGGTGCATGTAGCTCAACAGTAGAGCAATGGACCGGGAATCCAGGGGTTGTGGGTTCCACTCTCGCTTTTTTCTCGGCTCAACAAGAGTTTTCTATTCTAAATATGGTACACACTATCACAAATGACATGGGCATATAAAGGTGATGGTTGATTGAAACATCCTGCAACAGCTTTAAAATGATACTAATTCAGATGTAATTGTACTTTCTTGTCTTTAGAATCGCTTGGTGCATCCAAACAACCTCGTTTTTGCATAATTAACTGGGATGACCACCAACATGCCGCGTTTTACCCATCTCATTTGCCTACTGCCCTTGACAACTCTACACCTGCACTGATCACAGTTGATGGCCTTCTAAACTTTTGCAAGCAGTTTCTTGCGGAACCCAACGGCTTATTAATAGAAACAGAGACATTTTAGAATAGTGATGTATTATAATGTGTATAACTAAAAGGAGCAGCATTTAGAAAGCACAGATGACTATTTAATCCTACATGGTATAAATATATCCTTGAGACTTTTATGTAGAAACATGAGGCTGTTATCATTTGAGTGTTCTAGAGTAGCAGGAGCAGAACATTTAGAGCCATATTTATTTTGATGGCCTATGATGTTAATTTAAATCAATGCTTTAATTAATTTGTATTTATTTCATGTAAACTTTGGATTTAGATGATTAGAAATGTCAAAACTATTTTGGTTGCCATGAAGTCCTTTAAAACCTCATTGGTGCCTTATGTTTTGTAATTCATGAATATTTACACTTGCTTAACCCATTTCCACTGCTGATTTCCGTTGCAATACGCCTTTCACTTGCACTATCGTGCAGCAGCATCGAATGAGATTTATTGGACACACATTGCAATCAGAGATCAGCACCCATTGTCTACAATTGTTTTCACCAAAACAATAGAATCTGTGCAATCAACGTCAACATGTTCTTTGCTGTCTCAGTGTTTGTAACTGCTGGGTCTCTCTGTGTTTCCAGTTATTGATTCAGCCCATGTGCTAACAACGTGTTGCCATTTAGCAGTTCTATCTTCAATGTGATAGCTTTTCCGACTCTTGGATATGAATGGTTTGGACCATGTGTGTTTGAGATTCAGACATTTGATCACTAAAATCTGATTAGTTCTGAATAACATTAAGCCCTCTGCTGGTGAATCTCACTCAGGGTGTTTGCTCTGTCTGCAACAAGTAGGAGCCACTGGATCCAGAACATCATTTTCATTCATCAGCTTTCAAAAAAGGTCAGAAGTGTTTGAGTTGCAAGCTGCAGTGTCCAGGGTGAAGAACGGTTTGAAGTTGATTGAGCAGACACTACTGTTTTTGCGAGAAAAATTGTAGGTCACACCGGTTACCGTTGTCTATGTTCCGTCTTGGCCACTTTCAATCGATTTTGTATCATGGTCTGCTAATGGTAAATTTATCGTTGTACTGTACTTCTGAGGCCGTAAAATATATAAAATGTATGTAACGATCTTACAAGGAAAACAGGAACAAGTTGTTTGCATGACAACACCGTTTTATCATTATCAAGGAATATTTAGTGAGAGTAAGAGGACCCACGCCCCCTCCACTGGCTACAGTTGGGATGATTGAAAAACACTCTGTTCATGCTAAGAGCCAGCTATGTTAAGGGCTACCTGTTGCTTCCTGCTGCGGATGAGTCTGACCACTAGGCTATAATGATTAATGAGTTATTTCTTATAATATAGCGCTTTTTACAACAACAAATCAAAAGCTCTTTACAATGGATAAAATGACAAGTAACTAGGCTACCCAGCTGTTGTGGCCCAATCAAACATCTGCTTCAGTTGATTCCGTTTAATTTTAAACAAGGCTTGACAATGGACAATGCAGGGTTTAGTCAGTGTGTTTGGTTGTGCTATTAGGCATCTCAAACAACATTCAACATCTTGAGTAATGCCATTTACACGACTCGGGATCAAATAATTTCCTTTTCAATACAATAAAATATCTCTATCATTCCACAATATTACAATAAATACTAAAATACACTCTAGTTTTCCAAATATATATTAAATACATTTCTCTTAACAAGCACAACTTGATAACGAGTCCTTGTAGTCCCACTGATTATCCCAAAATCCACTGCAAAGGAAACCACCACTCCCCTTTTGCCTTG
>OFHS01000908.1:0-33362 GCA_900245855.1 Calvadosia cruxmelitensis
CGACCTCCAATGTGCATTTCCAGTGCCTCGTTGGAAACAAAATCGCTCCATTTGATTCCAAGGACAAATCTCCATATGTCACGATCAAAAGCGCTGATTGCAGCTGCATCAGAGGCCTTGATTGACCAAGTGCATGCACCATGCAACACCTTAGACATGACAAGTGNGATTGCTATTGAAACGCTTGGCGCATTTGGCGCATTTGGCCCATCAGCCAAGGCCTTCGTTGAAGATCTAGGCGCATAGGATGAGTGGCACGAGCAAGGTCGAGTTCATAGCAAACTTGAACTTGGCCATCCAGCGCGGGAACGCCGAGAGTGTGCGCGGCACATTCGCCAAAGTTGAGTAATCGTTTGTATTCTACGGTCGTCGTACGCCTCTGGCGCTTTGGCGGCCATGATGACTTCGCAACTCCATGGAATGACTGCGACACGGTGCTGTTGGGATGGGGTGGCGGGCTGTTGCATTTTCAATGATGGTTGATGCTTGTAAACCACACCATCGTCGAAGCCCGCCCATCCAGCGCTGCCTTGGTCTGACTGGAGTGCGACGATAGCTGTTTGGCAAGCTGCTTACTAACGAGGGGTGAGGTGTATGGCGCATAAAGTGGCCAAGCCAGCTGCACTGGCGACTCATCACCAACTCTTCGGTCAGACACCATCGACCTCCAATGTGCATTTCCAGTGCCTCGTTGGAAACAAAATCGCTCCATTTGATTCCAAGGACAAATCTCCATATGTCACGACCAAAAACGCTGATGGCAGCTGCATCAGAGGCCTTGATTGACCAAGTGCATGCACCATGCAACACCTTAGACATGACAAGTGACCGTGCAAGGTGCAGTTTGGTGTCCACACTGACGCGGCTTCTCTTCAGAAAGGAGCACTTGTCGAGAGCCTGTCTACCCATGGCAAGGCGGCTCCTGATCTCCGGCGAATCATCCATGATGTTGTTGATGTTGCACCTGAGGTATTTGAAAGAAGACACCTGTTTGATTGTATTGCCATGCAGGCTAACAGACTCAGATGAGTTGATCGGCAGATGTTCAGTTTTACCAAGGTGCAGGTTGAGACCATAGACGGCTGCGACTTCCTCAAGTTCTGCCAGCATAGTTGCAGCATTGGATGCTGTTCTACAGAAGAGGGTTAGGTCATCAGCATATCTCATCTCAGCAAAGACTGTTCCATCAACATCAGGGGGCTGAATACCTATGGTGTTGAATCCGTACCGACCATTCTCTAATCATAGCCTCAGCATAGAGGTTGAAGAGAACAGGAGATAGGGGACAGGCTTGACGAACACCCACGGGCGTTTTGAAGAAAGGGGTAGCCAAGCCTTTCCAAACAAGTGTACCACTAGCATTGAAATACAGGTCAGCAATTAGGCATGTAACTTCACTGGGCACACCGAAATCCTCGATAATCTCAAGCAGCTGCTCATGACAGACTGATTCGAAAGCCTTACGGAAATCAACAAATACCAGATGTAGCGGGGCTTTTGCTGCCATATGGGCCTGGGATATCATTTTGACGGTGAAGATGGCATCGTTGGTAGATTTGCCGGCCATGAAACCACATTGAGTGTTATTGACAACTGCTTTGGCCACAGCATACAGATTGTCAGTGAGAGTCCTAAGCATGATTTTACTAGCATGGCTGATGAGAGCCAATGTCCGGTAGTTACCACAGTCTCCGTTATCACCCTTCTTGTAGATCGCTACATATTGGGAAATTGTGGCTGAGGATGGCCACCTTCCTGTGAGCCAAATCGTGTTCACAGCACGATGAATCGCAGATAAGATGATAGGGTCATCCATCATAGCCTTGATGAATTCAGACTGTATGAAATCAGGTCCAGGTGCGCGTCCATTCTTTAATTTGAAAACTGCATTGCGAACTTCATCAGCAGGGAGGGGCAGGGTGGCTAGATCAGGCACTGTATGCCTAGTGCGCTGCAGATCAGACTTGAAGAGGTTGCATGCATATTCACTCCAACGGGCAATTTCTTCGGATGGTGAAAGGCAAGGTGTTCCATCACTATGTTTGATTGTACGTTTACGTCTAGACAGCAGTAGCTTTGTGGTCTTGAAAATTGTTTTGGTGTCATTTTCATAAAAGGCCTTGTTGATGATGTCCTCTTGTTAACATAGCCATATATCCAGGTCTTTATCGCAGGCGGATCTGACTTGAGTTTTGAGGCTGCTGAACCGTGGTGTCCCCACTGCCCTTCTCTTCTCTTCGATGAGAGAAATGGTGCTGTCAGATATATAAGGTGGAGAGGCCGACATACGAGAAGTGCCGCAGGTCTTTATTGCGTTTCTGTGGATGGATGCCGCAATGGCATCTAGATCATTGTCAACGGAAAGTGACTGCTTTACTAAGTGTTTCGATGCCTTTGCTGTTGTAGGGTTGAGGCCACTCACGTTAGATTTTGGGGGTCGCTTTGCTGGTCTTTGGGTGCGGCGGATCTGGAGCTTCATATTGCAGAGAACAAGACGGTGGTCGGTGTCGAAAGATGCTGAGAATGATCTACAGTCTGTCAGCCAATTTCTTTTCTCTTGCTGCACCAGAATATGATCAATGGCATTCTTGGCATTCCCAACACGACTGACCCACGTGACCTTGTGCAAATGCCTTTTACGGAACCAAGTATCAGCAGCAGTAAGCGAGTGAGCTTGACAAAGTCAGCAAGTCGGTCTCCACTGTCGTTTTTGGTACCTATACTGTGAGGGCCAACAACCTCTGGATAGAGGCGTTGAGTACCTAGCTTGGCGTTGAAGTCACCAGCAATAACAATAGTGTCACGGAACTTTGCACTGGAAGACAGGTGCTGTTGGAGAGACTGGTAGAAGCTTTCTTCAACAGAAGCAGAACTGGTAGGCGCCTATAAACAGCAACTATGAGGAGCGTACCGGGACCTTTGACGCGTAGACGAACCGACATGATTCTGTCTGACACACAGTCGTGTGAGATGAGTGATCTCTTAGCACGCTTTGAGAGCAGAAATCCAACTCCGGCGTAACGCTTAGTAGTCTGGTACCTCCTGAAAGAATCATATGACCATTGAGGCGAGTTTCTGTACCGATGTTATGTGTTTCACTTAAAGCAATGACATCGCAGGTGTAACCGTGGAGAACATGTTGCAAATGTTCTGCAGCCAAAGCATGCTCGAGTGCGGTAACATTCCAACATCCAACTGTAAAGCTGGAAAGACCGGACTGCTGGGCAGTGCCATGGCACATCAGCCTCTCACCGTCCATTGCTGGCTTTAAGTGAGACGTGTCATAACCCGATGGTTGACCAGGAGAGTGGTCTTCATAGACCCGGATCGGTGCTTGGGGCCCCACATCCACCGGGACATAGTCATTGTACATTGTAGTTGAAGTCATCATGGTTTAGCGGCTAATAGTGGAGGAGGAGCCACACTTCACTCCACGGAAACCTTTTTAAGTCCTGCCCATGACTTTGCATCAGTATTTCGATGCTAGCCGTTGGAATCGGCTTCTACAGCCAGAGTATAATCAGCGAGGTGAGCGAGTAGTGAGTTACATTTGGTCTGATCTCTACCCATTGACCTGTTCGGCTTGGTTAGACCTACCAGGTTTTAAACTCCCGCCGACATAGCTCTCCGGGTTGCAGAGATACGCAAGCTTCCTAACCACGGCAAGGCGTAACTCAAGAAGGAATACTAGTGCTTTAGTGTTTAAGATTAGTGTGTATTAGTGTTTTTAATTTGCATTTGTATTTAAATAAAATAATTTTCTTCTACATTGAAACCTCTCTGATATGGTCACCCTAATGGGGTTAGAAACCAATGGTTTATTAGGCCACCCTCATTGAACAACGACACGTTTGACATTCTGTTGTGTTTACCTTTTAAGGACAAACAGAAAAAGAAGATCTACAATCAAATGGATGATAATATGAGGCATTGTGATGGAGTAGGTCTGGTTTTGCTCAACGCTATAACTGGAAGTGACATACTCGTCAAGGGTCCTTTTTCTCTATTCGAGTCTATAATTATATCTTGCCCCACACTGTTATATTTCCTGGATATTACTTTATAGCGTTCGTCTTGCTATAATTCATTAAAGGTCAGCGAGGATGCTACCTGTGTAAAGGGAGCAACGACATCCTACTTCCATTTTGTAGTCAAAATAACCTGAAGGTGTGTTGATTTTGATCATCGTTGTTGTTGGGTTGCATTCGCCTTCACCACCGAGGCATGTCTCATCTGGGACACACGTGATCTCGTTGATATAGCGCGGAGACCTGTTGACAGAAATGTATCACTGATAACTATCAAGCCTCTATCTCGTGTTTGGTGACCTCCAGTCAGCCCTATAGTATGCGAAAAGGAGACTGTCCCAACATTGATGACTATGCAACTCACGTAGCAGGTCCAAGGTCGGTCAGAACCGAACATTCAGTACAAATGCGCCATAAATTGCTGCCTCGGAGGGTGTTCTTTCCGTGGCAGGCGGAAACGGCCGTCTGTCTTCTCTTTCGTTTCCCTTTATTATTTTTCTTTTCGTTTTTCATGATTTTGGAAAGGCTGTTGAATGCAGCTTTTATTTCCTTTGACCGTTCTTTCTCACCCCACCAAGGCTTTTTATTTGAAGCCTTTTCATTTTCTGATGAGAGCAAATTCGGCAAGGTCATAGCGCATGCTTCGTCGAAGGCGAAGTAGTGGCAGTCAATGCTAACGGGCGTGCACGCGCATGCAGTGTCATTCACGTAGCCAGATGAATCATCCGATACTTTGGTCTTGACTGCTTGGCAGTACAGCATGACGATCAAGCCAATCATCACTGACAGCTAAATAAAGCAGACATCAAAGTAGCAATTTGAATTTTGAAACCTGATAAATACAACAGTTACTAATCTAGCAAACAACTCTTTATGATGTATTATAATATTGTGTAGGCTGCCAGATGAGAATTCCTTGTTTGCTTCTGACATATATGCACAACGCATGCGCACGTATCTAAATATCGCTGTGACTTCTGATGACCTGAATGTCACCATTTGGTTGTGTTTTCAAATCAAATTGAAGGCATCTCCTGTGGGTTCCTTAAAGGGTATTGAATTTATGAAGCAATTGTACAATGATTACAAGTGCATAATTGCGTTCAATGTCTGACCTTAGTGTTGAAGTGATTCATCGTGGATGAAGTCGGATCCAAACGCATTTATGTGGAGCCTTCCGGCCTCTCAGTAACGCTGCTTTAGAGATTTGCGATACACGGCAAGCTTTTCTCCTTCTCAAGATATGAATTTCTGTCAGAGATTATTAGATTAAGAAATGTAAACCTATTAAAACAGGGCAACCATTTGAATAGAATATAGTTATCTTCGTTCGGGCGAGTTTGATGCAAATATACGAACTGATTTTCGTATCTGTTGATCGGATTAGACCACAATGACTACTTTACTTATGCGTTTTCGTATTGGCTAACGTAGATATTCGCTCAGCAGGTCGGACCTGCGATGTCTAAGCTTGGCTCCCTAACAAGATACGTATCTTGCAGTATGCAAATGAGCAACCGTTTGGTTGTCTTGGTGATGTGAAAGGTTGAGGGTATCAATGCTCCAAGCAGATAGCTGCCAGTGCATCTGTCACGCAAGATTCAGCTCAAAGGGGAGAACAAACCTTCAAATGATGGGAGGGCAAGAGGTCAACATGTCACCAGCTAGATGACTGATATAATTGCAAGCGGATGAGTCACACTTGTCAGAGGGAATCCATGGAGATGAAGATATGGATTGAAATATACGCTACTAAAAGCGAATGGAGCGCAATCCCAATAAAGGCTTGCGATAATCTTGCAAGCAGTAATGGCGAACGGGAAGGAGGTCTTGTAAGCGGGAAATAATAATTATAGCGCTGACAGTTGTAATATCATTTACGAGCTCTGCTGCTGTTATGCAAATATGATGCTATCAATGAATATTTGTATCCCCAAGAGTAGATATGCATTCCCTCTGTATGAAATGCAGCTCGATTATTTATCGTCGGTCTAACACTCTTCCATCCAATGTATGGCATTTATAGACTGCGGGCACCATGCAAGCCCAAGAATTAAGGGCTACTCCGGCATCGTGAGCTCCTTGGTGCATTGATGAATGGTTGTTTCTCGCTCCTGTTGTTGTTCCTGCTTGCCAAATCTGAATAAATTTAGTTCCAAGTTGACTGTGCAAAAGATAGCCTGACAGATCCTGGTAATTGAGTGTTTTATAAGCCATCCATTGGGCCGTAGCCACGAGTCCTTGGAGGTGACGCAGATCTTGTGGGACTCATGGTATAAGGGATGGAGAACATTGTTTGGGCGTCATCACAATCTGAGCAAAAATGGAGGAATACACAGCGCCTTGAAAATTTTTATGTTGCCATAGCAACAGATCCTAAGACTTCTGGCTGCATATTTTGAATCAGCATGCTAAACTGTATCTAGTGTTCGGTTTGAAGCTATTAAATTGTAAGTGAATAATTGAGGAAAATCATTTTAACTCTGGTGTCTCCCCTTAAAATTCAGGTGCTAAATTACGTACATAGCGGTTGGACCATGGGTTGGAATATAAGGAGTTGAATAATATTTCCATTTCTATTTATCAGTTCTGAGAAAGGAGACAGTTGAAGTCACTGATTAAGTATAAATATTTCTTGTGCAATCAATGCAAAACAAGTTCGAATTAGAATATCACTGCTAACGCTTCAATCAAATGATTTAGTTACATTTGACCAGCTGAGTACGAACAAATGCAAAATCTCAGTGAATTCAATAGGCTTATCATTCCATCTATTAGCATCTTGATCTCATTAAACATTCTCAACATCATAAATAAAAATATTGACTTTATTCTTAAATCCAATAAGACGCATGTTAGAAGATGACTGAAAGGGATGATGAACTACAATAGACGGAATACTAAATCAGGGGTGGCAGGCACCTGAGGGTTAAATCGGCTGTTGAATCAATGTATTGTGCCTGTTTTATTGCATGAATTATCCTTTTCAAGCAACACAATAGTGCTTTACTGTGTACTCATTAGAATAAATCATAAAACAAATAAATTAGTTTTGCGCCGAGCCCTGTAGCTATAAAAACAGTTTCCTGTACTGTAGCGCCATTGAGGTTTCGGTGAAAACTGCGATTATTCGTCGTTCTTACATGAGGAATCGAAATCGATCATTCTATTGTCTTTGTGCAGTCAAGCGTTGTATTGAAATCTTGTTAACGCTTGACCGACCAAGAACAACAAGGCCGTCAATTTCGATTCCTCGTGTAAGAACGACGAATAATCGGTGTTTTGACGGAAACCTCAATGGCGCTACAGTACAGGAAACTGTTTTTATAGCTCCAGGGCTCGGCGCAAAACTAATTTATTTGTTTTATGATTTATACTAATGAGTACACAATAAAGCACCATTGCGTCGCTTGAAAGGGATAATTCATGCTATAAAACAGCCACAATACATTGATTCAACAGCCGATTTAACCTTCAGGCGCCTGCCACCCCCAATGTAGTATTCTGTCTATTGTAGTTCATCATCCCTTTCAGTCATCTTCTACTATGCGTCATAGGTTGTGTAGTTGTTCTTATCGGATTTTCAACAGTCGCTCCTTCTTAGCTATGTTAACGAAAATGCAGCCCAAATGTGAGCCATTTACCTGTACTTAACGACCATGTAACAGTCATATGCACATTTCACCTCTATCAGGCGACCACTTGCAATGAAAGATAATCCATCAAACACGAACTATATAATCTACAGTATGCATAACTATAATTATGTTCCATCGATTTGTAATAGATGTGTCACGCCGTGCAAATCTTCTACGGCGAAACAAGCACCGTTAAAGGGATCCAATTTCATTGTCACAAGAATCGACCCCAAAGTACCAAAGAGCAACATCATCAGATAGGCCGAAGGGACCAGGACAAATGGAAGATCAACATCGCACGGTTTAAAGCACTGTTCGTGTACAGTTGAAAACTCCATCCGCTAGCAAACAACTGTGCTCTAGTTGTTGTCTGCTGCTTTAGTCTGACGAGCATCTTCTCGAAGATTGTGGTCCGTAACAAAAGTGTCCAGAATACCAACAGGACCCACACGATCATGTGCCCAATCTTTTCATCTACTCTTGGTCACTAACAGTACTATTGCTATCAGCCTATCATAGTGACAACCACAACAAACGGGTGCAATCGGTTTTGTCGGCTCAATAATCCGGGAAATGTGAAGCATTCGGATGTTATTTCAGATAACAACAAGCTCATCGAACAAGAAAATTCACGAATAACAACGACAAACGACAAACATGGAAGATTCGTCATGTCCACGGCAGCAGCGCATCAACAGGCTCATTCATTGAAACAAGAAATATCCAAAGCAATTAGAGAATATCTTAATTTGCTTATAATAAGCAATTGACATTATATAATGATCAGCTGCGTGCCGAAGGAAGATCATTTGAAATCAGTGCAGCGATAAATTGCTCTATGTGTTCATATTAGCCTTCCTGGCAACGGTGGAAGGGGAAATTCGAGTCGCCAAGCAACCACAATGGTATCCTGATCAGAGGTATGGGTGTGCGAGGAGATTTCATTTGCAAATCTGTACAAAGTGCCAGGGGGAAGACAGGCCATCTCTCCAAATTGAAGCATATCACCAGAACGGGCACCTAGAAACGAAAAGAGATTATCAAAGAAACGAACAAAACAAATACAGAGAAACCTGTCTATAACGGTCACCTCTGGGACCTGAGAAAAATGATCTTTATAGACAGGTAGCTTTTCTATCCAGGTTGGTTTCTATAGAAAGTGTCATTTTAGGATTATGAAGAGTGGCCTATAGACACAGGTAGCTGCTCTATAGAGGTGGCCGCTAATACAGGTTTGACTGTACACGAACAGAATGTCTGGCGAGCAACGACCCGTCCACTCACCATCCAATGTAACACTGGCAGAGGTTCTCGTGCAGCGTCGCTTGTTTGATCAACATCTCCACTTGCGTCGCCACATCAATGGCCTCGTCCTGATGGAAATCACGACCTGAGAACGAAAACACAAGTCAAAATGCTACATTCACATCGACTGAGATCATTTGTCAACGACATATTGTGCTAGCTACAGCAACAGACCTGTGAGTTTATCTTTAACTCTGTTGACGATTCGTAAGGCTTTCTTGTTCAACGCTTCTGGCTTACTGCTCATTTCACCATCTACGAACAGAAAAAAGTCATCAGCCAATCTACTCTCAAAACAACACACAACGATTCATTCCGCAATGCATCATAGTTACCATCCACAGGGAGCACTTGTTCAGCACTAACTCCAGCTTGCTGCTTGCGCGGACGATCACGGTTCATTTCAAAGCTCTCCAATAATTCTACGACAACACAAACACATCAGAAACATGACATGAATGCATAAAAAGTGTTTTTCAACCCCACAATTATTATTACGGCCATCTTGGATCGAGAACGCTCGCTAGCGATATCTAGTCCAGATTGAATGCGTTTGTGAGATCCAGTATCGTCTAGCCATTGGATTTCCAAACGCAAAAACAAACTCTCAATGGCGCAAGCTTTCATTTATTTGTATTAATGTAGCTGAATATAATTTAGATGAGGTTAGACTCACAGTATAGCGCAAACTTGCAAGAGGGGTTGAAGTGGAGGCGGGTTTCAGTGTGACTTAATTGGTGTAGTGTGTCATCAGACGGTGCATTCTTGCTGCCCATCTTATTACCACGCATATGGCCTTGATGGCACCCTAAAATATTTGCTTTACAAGAATCTGTGCAGTTGCTGCAAATCGCACGCAACATCAGGCCTTGCACCACGATAGATATGGATGGGATGCTAGGAATTTCCCACACTCCGCTCCCTTCAATTCATTACCAGGTAGTCATAGGAATTCCATTGACTTAGCAGTGTGACTGGTGCCTGGTTGTGGTGACAGGTTTGCTATCTCGGCTACTGCCATTCGCGGGGAAGCAGCCCCCACCAAACCGATTTCTGCTATTCGCATCTATGCAGTTCTAGTGCCTCGTTGTCATAAGAATGAGCACTACCTACCATTTCCTTCGTTGTTCGTTGAGTACGACTCCGATCTTGCCCCTTTCGAGCGCTTTGCCTTTGAAGCTGAAGGACACAACAACAACAACAACAACAACATCAATAAGAGGTTGGTCAAACGGGACGGAATAAGTTCATCATACAATCAAACTTGTCTTAACGACCACCTGTGTTAAGCGACCACTTGTCAATGGTTCATAAGAAGCTCAAAAAGTACAGTTTACCTGTCTAGAGCGACCATCTATGGTGTTGGTGTAAACTGTGTAATAATTTGAATAATCATGTCAATCTTTGAATCACCCGCAGGGCCCAATACTCCAATTAACCAAACGGACGCTTTTGACAGCTCCCTTTCAAAAGTTTCACAATTTTGTGTGAAGTTCCGAATAAATGAGAATGAATGTCACAGGAGCGTAAGATCATCAAGAATAATTCTCGCTCTGATCCGCGGAAGGTGTTTGTAAATCTCAGTCTATTTCACAGTCAACATGCGATTGTCATAACAGATTGTCACACCAACGGCACAGTACAGGTTGGTGACACGAGCCCTTCCCTCACCGTCCATGAGTCGCCAATTCAACAACGGATCGTAGACGAACGCCTCCAGCACGGCCATGACGCTGTCTTTGTTCTCTCGCAGCACGCGCATCACGCTCTTGCAAGTCAGGCGATAGTTGCCATCGATACCCGTCACCTAGGTAACGACACAGAAGCACCACTGATGAAAAGCAAAGCTCAGCGCAAAGGATAGTATCTGCTACAGCGAGACAACATGTTGCCAACGGACAGTAGTTATACACTTCAGAGAAAAGAAGCCTCCTCCCCCATCCCTTGAGGCTGTTGTAGAAGGGTTTACATACACGACACAGCGAGTGGGCGAACTACTAGCGACACTCTGCACCACTACATCAAGTTCCCCTTTGGCAGACGCGCTGACCATGATATAACCTCTCAGTCAACGTGGCGACATGAAAAGGAAGCAGGCGATATAACAAGTCTGCAATACCCCCGTCTCATTCTTGGAATGCATCGCCGGCGCACAAGATCGTGACAGCGTACCTCCATCGCATTGATCAGCATGCGCGTGAGTCGGAATGGAATCTTTTCAGGAAACTTATCCCTTGTCATGGCAACCTGAGAAAAGAAGACGTCAATAAAATAGCCATCATTACCACGCGAAAACGCAAAATGCCTAACGTATAAATAAGAAGAAAAGCAAACTAAAAAATATACTAAGCTAATGCATTCTGAAATCTCTTTCATAAATTATTTTAGGCGAGTAAACTTAGGCATTTAGCAGTAAGCAATGATAGACATCTTCAGAACTATAATTATTACAAGAGACTAGAATAATGTTTACATCAAAACCACCAGGTCAACATATGATGTAGCAAAGCACAAAACATTACTTATCAAACACAATCTTAATCTGTCATACTTGACTGATTGAAATTAATAAATGGCATTAAATAAAGATGGTCGCCAAGGAGGGTTTGCCCTGAACCAAGCCCTGAACCGTGACAGCAAATGCTCTCTGCATTGGAGACACAATCCAACTTTCAAAACCATTTATGATGACGTTACGAAAGCGTTGTCTTTGATTAGGAAGGGGTTTACAAAAGGCGGAAAAATCTAGAACAGTCGCGGATCTCCTTCCTGACGCGGGGATTTTCATTACTTTCAGAAGGCAAAAGAGCGAGCTCGCTAAGTGTCTAGACACGCGGAGTGATTCCTCACCTCAAAACAATCACCAAAGTCAATGTGGAGGATCTTTCCTGACATTCTATCCAACATCAAGTTCGACGGATGCCTACGAAGAACAATCACGATGCCGGAAGACATGAATACGACTCTCAATGAAGAACGGCGACGCGGTAAATGTCACGTGATTAAATCAGACCACAATGCACCTGTCTCCTAGTCCCAGGACGTAACCGACCATTGACATGACAGCGAGCGAACGAGTGTAGTTGGTACGACGATCAAACCAAACCTAAAAAAAAAAAAACAGGAGTCATGATAATAATTAATAGACTGCCGCAGTATCAAGCAGGCTGCAGACAAAAATACCCGAAGGTGACAGCCAAGCAAGCAAAAGACGTCCCATGGACGCTTTGACGACGTTTGGACGTCGCGGATATGTCGTTAAGACGTCTTGTGTATACTGGGAGGAACGCGACCGGTAAAGACAGATGAACTCCAAGTATAGGCTACTGAGTGCCTGGCAGTTACCTCTGAGCTGGGGCTCTTTAGCCAAAGCACACGGGCCAAATCGTCACCTTGTGTGTTTGACAGCGCATGCTCAAACACCTCAACCTTCTGCATCAAAGTGAGGTGATCAAAGTCGCTCGTCATCTGAAACAGAATGACCGAAAGAGGTGTCACAATTTCACTAGATAGAATAACTCCAGAAGCCAACTCAAACGACTTCAGCAATTGGCCAACTATGAACAGCGCAATGATGTGCAAAGGCAAGGTAATCCTCCGCTGAATAATACTTTGAAACTACTGTCAAACGCATCTCAAACAATCACCCAAATGACCAACGAACAGTGATCTTCTGACACATGTGGTCGCTTGAAACAGGTGGCCGCGTTAGACAGGTAAAGCGACAGCAACTCACCCGCAGCATGATTCGATGTTCGATGTTGAGAAGGATTTTCTTCTTCTCTCTGTAGTCTCGTATGAGTGTGTGCAGCGTGTCACAATGAGGCACCCAGCCGATCAAACCAGAATTGGTCGACAAAGGGATCACGGCGTATCGCTGAATGCTACAAATGAAACAAGATTGTACACAATAAGTTAAAAGACGGGCTGCGTGGCGCGAAAACGAGCCAATCGAGCAGCAATAACGATCCGATGTGTTGTAAATCAAGGCATTGGGTCAAATAGGATCTCAAAGAACTCGCAACAGAAACCATCGGGAACTGGCGTGAAAATTCACCAGTAAATGGATGGTTTGAAACGCTAACAGCTAATAGATTAGTTATACAGACAATGGAGCTAGCCCTCTCGACGAGGGTGATGTGAAGTCGTCAAGAAGTGTCTCTGCCTCCACGCGAGGCGGACAATAACAACAGCGACAGCAGGAATGCAAGCAAAACCTCAACGGACACAAGAAGAGATGAAGGATTCGGCCGCAATTCAGGGGGTGCTAACCTGAGATGTCGTTTAAACGTTTCCGCGTCGTTGGCCAGGAGAGTGTTAACGAGGCCAAACAGCTGCATCACCCGTTCATCTTGACGAAGGTCTTCGTGTCCCTTAAGCAAGAACATGAATTCATCGCCATTGCTCCCTGAGAAAGCAATCGCATATTGTCAGCGACACGAACGAGATGAAAAAACACAATTCAACGCTCCCCCACAGCATAGACTGCCGGGTTACCATAGTAACCGTGAGTCAAAATCAGCATAGAATACAGTCCAGCTTGTTTTCACGACAACCTGTCGTCGGCGGCTACCGTTCACTGTTTATGTGGTCGCTTAAGCCAGGTTTGAGTGTAGTGATTACAAATTACGACGGAAGACCTGGCTTTGTGATTGCTTAAACATACGCGTGTTGTATTCATGAGAAACAGATGACTCAAGCAGGTGGTCGCATGGTAGAGGTGGTCGCTCAAAACAGGTAATCGAATCAGTACAGACTACAGAGGCCTTATTATCCCTAGTATAGCAGTTTATAAGTACACGGGGACACCATCTTACCTGTTATGCTCAATTTCCTGGGTCGCTGTTTTGACGTGATCACATTCAAAGTGGTACTAATGCCGCGGATTTGTACAACTGGCTTGTGTGACTCGTAGCTGCCTGGAACGGCAAGCTCTTGGTCCCGGCACATGAGTAGCTTCGGACTGACGTATTGCAACTCAAGCGATGTGAGCTGAAAATAGTCAAAAAGAGGCCAGGCAAGATTAGAACACACATGACGAAAACAAACCTTCCTCAATTGATTATCAATTGTCTGTAGCTGCTCTGAAATCTTCGAGAGATTTGATGGGCCCGTCATTGAAATCACTGTTCAAACCACATTTACATAGATATTGCACTCGACAACAAGACACTCCAACTTACCAAGTGATCAAGACCAGAACTGATCGACAGCAGCGAAGTTTTTCCTACTCTGGACCAAGCTTATTAAACAAACACAGTAATCTTACGGACTTACCTTTGAAACAATTCAAGAAATCGTTGCATGAGCAACTACTAAATGAAAACTAATGTAATTAACGAGCACAAAAAGCTCAAGAACCAATCGTGCTACTGTATAGTATTTGCATGCCATGTAAACATAAATTAGTAATCAAGAACTGATTATGGGTTTTCGAATAAAACTACTATCAATCAATCAATCAAACCATCTTCACTTCTAAAGAACGTACACATTTCCACATGACGACTGCACAGCAATGCATAGAGGTTTACATTGAATAAAGAGAGGCGCTTCCTCTTGGAAACCAACCTGCGGCAGTTGTTTTGAAATGCGCCTGAACACGTGATAGTAGCAGTCCCAGGCCTGCGTGAGATCTTTGACGTTCCCAGACCGCTGGTATTTTCGACACCAATCCTGTGCGTCCATCAAATCTCGACCATACGCCTGTAGAAACGAAATTCAAAAGCGCAAAACTATAAATACCAGCTAGAGAATAATATCATGAATAACGGTTTGAGTAAAATGTGAACCGATTTGAAGTTTCATTTTAAGAAAAGTGTTTTTAAAACACGATGTGGTTAAAACACGATTGGGAGTTGCACATGCGCAGTGTCACCTGTTGGAATGATGTCTCGTTCAACGTTTGAGGACCTCGTTCGATCAGCTGGTGCAGCGGCTCAAGGGTATTCAGCATGCCGACGACGTTGCGCTCGCCGAAATACAACCGCGATGCCTCTTCGAGTCCTTCATGCCAGAGCTCATGCCAGAGAATGGCGACGCGAATCAATTCCTCACTGACCTGAGATGAAAGTGACAGCGAAAGAAAATAAGAAGACCTGAGAATCTATCACTGATAACAGATGTCTTTGGTAACGCCAAACCTGTAGTTAACGACCAATCAAGGATCAACGAAAGTGGTCTCTCAAGACAGGTGGTCGGTTTTTACAGGTTACATCCATCATCATCGTCTTTATTCGAAGAGGTTACATCATTCACTTACTGTTTAATAGAAACCACACTTTTATAGTATTGGCCTGCTGTCTGTATAAAGATCAAGGGCCGAATGCTGTGCTTACCATAATGGCTTGTTGTACCAGCAGGCGACTGTGTTCGCACATGTTCTTTAAGATCTGATTGGCTGCGTTGTGACGGGCAGCAGATGCAGACTTGGACGCGACAGTCAACGGATAGATCAAGGCCTGGGAACGAGAGGATGAAAGCGAGACATTGAAAAACAGATTCCAGACATTTGAAGAAGAGAGGAGGCGGAAAGAGGCTAACCTGCGGATGTTGTTTTCCGATGTCAGACAGAAGTTCATGAATGAGACGGCTGACAAGTTGGCGCGGTGTGTCAATTCGAGCGATCAATTGTGGAATGACCTACGCGATCAGAAGAAAGCAATATAGCAAAGAAGCATCAATCAGAAAGCAATCAATCATCTGTTAAAGATAATATTATATGATTGAGAGCAATGGAAGCTTTTTCACTCACGACAGGAATCGTGCCCATACCGGTTTAGCCCTGGAATCGCGGCGCGAATGCATATTTATCTCCAACCCAATGCAGTATCTACAAGCTTCTCGAACGCAAAAAATTTGCTCGGTTTGTGAGATTAGGAAGACGAGCGAAAAAGGAAACTCCTTAGGTTAAGATTATTGCTGGATATTCTTGTAACAGACCTGCAAACATGGAACTCCTCAAGGCCCAGTTTTACCACGGCATTTTACAAGATGTATTTGCTGCCTTGTTCTGTCTCAAACGCCTAGCCCCTGACCTTACACACGCTGACAGTTAACCATGATTGATCAACTCTCACAGGCCCACAACTTGCAAACGCGTTGCATTTGAAGTAAGGAGCACGATGAAGTTCATGTGAACTAACCTGCAGCCAGTTGTCAATCTGTATGGCTTTGATGCCGTCCACCAAGGCCTCGTACACATCTGGACAATGACCGTAGTCAAACCACAAAGTCAGCAGTCTAGAAACAAACCATTCACACATCTGTTGTATAGAATTCCAGGACGAGGCTTGTAAAAGATGTCAGACAATTGTGGCGAACACGAATTGTACCTGAGAGTGTCTTGCAGTGAGCTGCCACTCGATATGGAAATCGAACGGAAAAATCCTTGCACCGCAGGAACGGTGTACGAGTGGACGTCACGCGAACCAGTCTGAATGGACAGAAGAAACACGTGGAAACAAATGCATTCAGAAGCTGTCGTTGATCAAGTCGACAGTAACGTTGTCAACTCACGTGAAGTGACCACGGAATAACAGGGCCATAGAACACAGTTATGGCAAATAGTTGATGATTAAAAATGAATATGAGTATATAGTTAAAACCATATTACAACAAACGAATACAAAATGAACAACAAAGCAATACCATGGGTTAGTATGATATTATCATGGGTCAGCCATTAAGTATAAATCTGCTTGTTTGTTCTGAAGACCCAGCATTGATAGGAAGAGGCACTATTCATTAAATGGAGGGGATTAGCTTGTACAGAACATATGTGGTCCCGTAACACAAGTGGTCACGTAACACAGGTGGTCTTCGAATACAGGTCAGTTAGTTGTCTGGTTAGCAACTTTCATCGGACATAAGATAACAACAAGCATGGACAGGTTTACACCTTAATTCGAATGCAATGCCACTGAGGCACAGTGACATACCGAAATCGCACGACAGCCAGCATGCATCAAGAGAAGCCTTACCGTGTGTTTCTTTGGAGAAGCCGGGGGAGAGGTCTCGTCTGGATGAGCGACTGCATCGGTGGAGGCTGCTGTCGAAGGCGTTGATGAAGGAGCAGTCAAATGCTTGTAATACAACACAGCTTCGTAGTTCATCAACGCCCAACAATGCCACGCCTAACAACAACACAAAATCACGTGACTGCGACAGCGCATGAAGACCAAGCTATTTAGTCACCACCAGTATGAGTTCAACACCCGTCTACAACTCGAAGCCCTGCTGTGTAAGAGACTTGACAACATTTTCTACGCCATCTCGACAACCACAGACGTAAGTCAATTTCCTTTCTGGATGGAACGGGGGATGTCACCACTTACTTTGTACCAGTCCTTGTCATGTTCTGTCGCCGCAGCGTGATATTGAAGAATCTGGGGCACAGTTTCCGAGTTGAGGCCTTGCAAGTCCGTCAGCCAATTACCGAGCTTCAAGTAACATCTAATATGGGAGACAGACGGAAGCATGCATTGTCAGGGTTCTCTCAAATTAATCTCGCCTTACATAGAGGCAAGAGATGGATATGATAAAAAAGCTACAGAAAACCTGGTTAAATTATAGAGGAATTCATAACTTTGAAAAGCACAGAATCAGCGTGCTTGTTTATTTATAAACCATCAGGATAGTTCAAATGAAGCAAATGCGTCCTTCAAACGAGCTACAACAACTGATGTCCTGGGCACTGCTAAGCGAGTTGCAATACAGTATAGAAGTTATTCCATTCAAGTCAACGGTCGTGCTTCTTGCCTTGCTAATAGTTTCATCATTTCCCGCCGCCTCGAATTGTCTCCATCTTCAACTGGAGACGAGACTACAACATTTTCCTGCTGCAGCATCGTTCGTACGAATTGCTGCAGTTGCTTGAACGCTGATTTCTGTTGAGGAAATAAAACAATCATGACACGTTGCTCCGCCATGACGAGTCAAATGACACCATCGACGAACGAAGTAAATGGAATGGGATCTCTACGAGTGTGATGATGTTGATTTGCCATAGAAGAGACTGCGCAAGAAAAGACCCAGGGCAACTACAGTACTACAAAGCGCAGGTGCCCATATACTTATAATTAGCAAGCATGGGCACATGTAAGAAGTGCGTCAGCAGGTCACGGGCACCCATTTGGCCAATTTACCTTTTTACCACTGTTGAACATGTGCTTCATAAAGGCAAACGTGACTTGTGGATAAGGACATCGCACTACTTGGTCGGGATTGGTACTTGGGTCGCCACCTAGCAGCATCACGAGGGCCTTTTGCGAGAGAGCCTGGCGTGGAAGACGAAAACATCTCACGTCAGACAGACAAAGCGCAATAAAAAAGCAACCGAAATGGCAGCGCCGTAGAGCCTCCATGATCAACGCACCAGTCGACCGCTTTTACGGCAGAGGCTGGAGTATTTGAGCCACGTTTGCATGTCCTCTTGCGGCGTGAGAACGAGGGAGTGCACTTGGATGATCTTTTGCCAATCTTCGACAACCGGCTGGCATCCCTGCAACGCAGAAACCATGGCAACGTGTTTTATTCTCGGCGAGCCTTCGCGCAAATGACTGTGCATGAAACTTTGTTTAGCGAGGATGACCTCATCAGCAAACGGCCTGCCTTCCACGGACGACTCAACATATAAAACCACAAATCAAACACAACATCTCTTGAGTCGCACCCACGATGCCTAATTGGCAACCAGACGTCTTAGCAACTAGACCACACAAACGAACAGACAGCTGTCATAATTACGATAAACTCCGTTGCATTACCTGAAGTCGATCCCACCATGCCTTCTTGATGGCCTCACGTCGATCAGGAACGAGCTTGTATTGAATGACCTCCTCCAGTTCCGAAAGCATTTGAACCGTGACCATTGCCTAGCAACAGAAACACAAAACAGTGCCTTGATAAGCATAATTATCATGGACGAAACCACGTGAAGAAAGAACAGCCATTGCAGAATAGCCTCGCCTACACGACAGGCACTTACCCCGTAAGCGCGGTTGTACGATTCGCCAACCATTGCAGTTAACTCCGTGTCCAGCATATCTCGCGCGTTGTCGATGCACTAGTGAAGCACAGACATACGTACAACATCACATGACATATAAATCAATGTCATCATCGACTATTGTTTGAAGAGAGCTTCAAAGTGAACTGTGATCTAAATTCGGCTGTCAAATACTTACACTTTGGGCCCTTGGGAAGTGGTTCTGGTGAAGCGCTAGAACGGCCCGATAGAACGCCCCGTCGAGGGTCTCCCTTGGAATCATGCACGTGTACTCCTCCATGCTGTCCCATTCACCTGTCAATCAAATATCACTCGTAACCAAGTTGATAACGCAACGACCAATCGTATAACGCGTTCGTAGTCATGTGACGTCCTACCTAGTCCCCAGGCGGCCGAAGCGGCAGTGCGCGCCATCTGCTGGCGAATGCCGTCACTGACCTGAGGCCATTTGTCGCAAGCCAATGTGTGTAAATCACCCCTGGAAATACAAGACTATGAGTCTGGAAACTGAGCAAGACATGTCAGGAGCTCAGATTTATCAACTGGCCTAGAAATAGAGTTACCAACAGCACAGACATCAAGTTCGTCATGCTCGCTCACAAACATTATTTTGCTCTTCATTACAAAACTATAAACACTAAAAGTAACGAAAGAAGCCTCAACATTCGACGAACACATTTCAGTTAAACATGGATATAACGGTCACCTCTGGGACTTAAGAAAAATGGCCTTTATAGACAGGTGGCCTTTCTGTCCAGGTTGCTTTTTTAGAAAGTATCACAAGAACATGGGGTTATGAAGAGTGGCCTTTATACACAGGTGGCTGCTCTATGCGAGTTTGACTGTATTCTCAACATTCATTTCAAAGCGCCCAGCCAATCAATCTAGTGGCTTTCTTCCTGACATTTCCGCAGCAAGCAGATCAGCATGCACATACCACTCTCCCAATGCCTCTAAGCAGCGCATTCTGCCCAACAGCAGATCCGTATCGTCCGGGTCTTGTTCAGATTTCTTCTCGTAAGCAACCAACGCATTCTCCCAATCGTGCAGTTTTTCATACCAACGCTGTTGCACTTTCTAAAAGAGAAGTTATTCCTATTGAATACTAGCAAGTTGCTACTACGAGAAGCTACAAATTTCACCGACTGACAGACAGACAGACAGACAGACAGACACGCTTCGCATAATACGAACCAGATCAACTTTGGCGACCTTCATGGCGTACACCAATACACCATGTGCTGCTTCAGGGTTCTGCAGTTTGTTGTTAATACTGAAAGAAGAGAAAAATCACCCCAAAGGTCAAACAACAGACAAAACACAACAATATCCAAAAATCGACAACCTCGATCATTGATGTTTACCTGATCAGCGATTCTAATGTATCAGTCGTGGCTCCTTTTGTTTGGAACTCTTCCTCTTTATAGTAAAGAGCTTTGGCATAAGCGCGACACTTTGTGGCGCATTGGCCAAGTAATTCAATGTTGAGCGAAAAGGAACCCTGAAAAAGTGCACAGTTTTTGAATAAAACAAAAGCAGCTACGAAATGCCAACACCACCAAACCACGTCAAAATCAAACAAAACTAAAAATCGACCAATAGAAAAAAAAATAAACTGAGCAGCAAAATTAAGATAAAAATGAAAACTAAAAATAGAAACAAACAACTGTATCAAATTAGTACTAAATGGTCAAAATGCCAAATTGTCAACATCTTGCGTCAAAGATGTACGTCATACTGACACCTGACGCATGGAATCTCAAATAATATTTCTAAAAAATTAACCAATTTCCCTGAACAGTTTTTTGAATTTGGTTTCTGGTTCGTTTCAGTTCATCTGAAAACTGCACGACCCTTGTTACTTGCATCTTCAACTGGACAAGTGCAGTGTTAATGCATTGCGGGCAGCACAAACTCATGAGTTAATGCACTGCAAACATTTCCTTTGTGTCATTACAAGTGACAAGTGACAGAAAATCACTTGGGGACTTCCGGTATATCCCGAAATGCATTTGGACTGTACAAACAAACAAACAAACAAACAAACAAACAAACAAACAAACAAACAAATAAACAAATAAACAAACAAACAAACAAATAAACAAACTACATCTGGTTTGCAATGGGGTCTCGATACGACTGCACTCCACCACAGTCTTAATGAAAACGACTATTCGCGCGATTGCAATGCATTATAACTTGCCTTGATGTCGCAGTGCTCCATGAATTCAGCAAGATTCAACAGGATCTGTGTGATTTCTGGAATGTTCTGTGAGCGCAATGCTTGCTCCAGACTACTAACAAGCTCATCCTGGAGTAGAGAAGAGCAGAAAGATATCACACATCACATACTATACGAACGGCAACCAGGTCATCGTATTGACCAATCAAACATGACATGAGTTCTAACATGTCTTAGTCGACCACCCAAGGGAACGATGAGAAGTGTTTTTTGAACAAGTGGTCGTTCAAGGCAGGTAAATTGTATTGATTGAATCTTTCAAGGGAGTCGAAGACACTCTCTTTAGAGAGGTGGTCGCTTAAGACAGGTCGTCGCGCCAATTAACACTCAAGTGGCCACTAAGACAGGTTGGACTGCTAAACACGCAGCCATTTAACTGCCGAAGAAATAAATTCCCACCTGCTGGTCTTCTTGCAGTTCCGACCAACAAGACACAAACGCCGCGTTGAAGAGATCACTGTTGAAACAACACACGCCGTAACACAACCACAAATGCCAAAACTAAATGCACGCACACGAGGCTGCCATAGAGACATTAATTCATTGATAGGAGGACAACAGGAGGCGACCATGCGACGTACCGTGCGAGGGGGTTGTACTCTTGGGCCAGCACCTGACAGGAGCGAAGTGCCGGCGATGGCGACTCTTTCAGAAGCTCAACGCTCAATCTGCGCAGCCACTCGGTCCAGTCGTCTTTAGAAACGCGTCGCGCAGCAACCCAGGCCTGCGTCAAATAAAAATACACATGGAACTGATTGACAGCAAAGACGGGATGTGTATTATGTACTTAGGTCCAATCAATGGAAAATACGCATTAAGACGAGTAACAACAACAACAACTTTGAATAAAACTGTTACGGTCGCATACAATTGCCCCCTTTGCCATCATTATGAACTCAATACAATAGAATTAACACAAAGCTATAGTTGAACTGCGAGATGCTCAGAGCACTCCTGTTGATCTGTCTGAAACCTGATACATTCGCCAGGACAGTTCTCTCTTCTTGAAGATGGCATTCCTCTTTACCTTTTGTAAATTGTTGGCGCTGACGTGGAGTTTTCTGACTGGATCAGTGAGACTAGCCTGCGATGCGTCATCGGTTGCCTTCGATTTGTGACTAGTGTGCGGACGAAGGATCGGATCAGTCTCGTGATCGAACGACAAGCCTCCTTTCAGGATGCGAGTAACGAGGCAGTCGTACGCACGATGTTGGATCTTGTGCTTGACGAGAATCTGAACATTGAATATAAAGAGAGAACGGGTTCTGAGAGAAGCACACGCAAATTAAAGGAAGGTGTTTTTATAAGAAGGCGCCACCGTATTCAGCAACAGCGACTTTAAATAAAAACAGATGAGGACAACATTAACCGTACCTTATTCACTGTCGGGATGAAAATGGCGTATTTCCTGCCAAGTTGGAAAACGAGGGCAGAGAGAGTGTTCATCGAGGCTGATCTCAGTTCGGGCACAGTGTCAACAACACGAACAAGAGGATGGACAATGCAGGCGGCGAACTCGCGCAGATCAACGAAATCACACAAGCAGTCCAGCGTCTCAAGGGCCGTCCTGCGAGGAAATAAATTAACAAAGAAGGATGAACAAGAAGGAACATTCACAGACAAGCACAGCGCATACTGACGGGATGTGGAATTGGATGTATTTCCATCAGGCCATATATTATAATAATGAATTTCAACCGATGACCATTCTGGAATTGCGGTCGTTACATACAGGTGATCGTTAATAAAGGTCTGACTGTGTAGTTCACTACCGCGTGACTGACATCAATAGATTGTCTTACTGTCTGACTGGTAACGGCACATCGGATGAATCGAAGAGGCGAACGACGGGAGGGATCAACAAATGAAGGTAGTCATCGAAACTCGCACCGAACTTCTGAATGGCGTTCAGCAACTGTGCATCAGAAATAAAAAAACGAAGCAATCGATTATGAGCTGCATGTTGATGACGGAGAGTTGAGAGATGACGGAGAGTTGAAAGAAGAAAAACAATAGAAGAGAGGCTACATTGAATGAACAATTACAATAAAGAAATAACGAAAGGGAGGTCAACATACAATCGAGGCAAACATGAAAATGCAGAAAAAGTACAGCGATAAGTTGTGAATTGAGTATGTCATTATTATAGAGTACAGTGCCAATGTTGAGAAAACAACAAAAGGTAACAACAACAAAGGCAACAACAACAACAACAACAATATGCGGACTCCAGTTAATGTACCCATGGACACCCTACGAAGCTGATCAGTCCATCAATCGCACAGAACAATGCAACTCGTAATTCGTTTTGCTGTCGTGTTATTTCTTGGCGGAATTCGCTCAAAATCAAAATCAAAACAACAACAACAACAACAACAACAACAACAACAACAACAACAACAGCAACAATACTCTAGCTTGAGGAAGAGCTAGCTATCATTCTTCAATTCGACGGCCAAGCTCGCTGTTTGCAGTCAAGAGTGCGAGCATAAGAACCCACCTTGGAAGTCACTGATCTGCCAGGGCTAATGTCATGGACGAACACTTTGAGAATTTGAGGAACGATTTGTGGAAGGTAGAGCTGAAAACAACGACAAAGACACACATGCAAGCCTCTACCTACAAGAGAAACCCGTCAATTCGCAGGACACAAGACCATTTAATTTCGCATCCAACACCACGTTGGGCGTGTTACGGTTTATGAAGACCAACCTTGAACTCTCCACCGAGTGCAAGCGCAAGTTGCTCTACCAACAGAATGATGGTACTCTGGAAATTCACAGCACTTGTGACGGTCCAGTATTCCTATCACACCAAAGAAAACTCATCAATGCTATAAAGTAATGTGAATATATGAAAAGCAGTTCGACCTCGTTCGTGCGCACCTTGATGAGACTGAATATTTCGTCAAGGTAATTACGAATGTGTTGCTTCACAACGGATATCAACTTGCCCAGCTGCTGAAGAATGTACTAAAACACAAGAAGCAAACATTAACAAGAGACTGACACGACAGTGAGTCTACAACGAGATGACGGCATATGGCAATAATGCCTACTTACTTCTCTGAAGCCAGGATCACAAGTGCGGATGACATTCAAATAGGACGGCATGAGCTGCAAATATAAACACAAGCCACGATAAACAATTACACGCTTTAACAACGTAAGGAAATCAGCATTGTTAAGATACAGTGAAGACCTGATTAAGCGACCACCCACACAAGCAGTGATAGTCGCATTCATATTGCTGGTCACAATGTACAGGTCAAATGCATTGTTATAGCATGACAGAGATCATGTGGTCCTTTAGCACAGGTGGTCGCCGAATACAGGGAGTCATAAGACATTTCAGTCTTCAGTTTTAAAGACCACATTACAGAATTAGGTTAAATATCTTCCACATCGCGATACATTATCTAAAAAAGCATATCACTATTGCTAGGAACAATTTGTTACGAGCTGTATCTGGCTATCTTTGCTAGTCAAATATTTGTTCTACATAATTGCCTTCTTACAAAATATATTTACTATCACTGTATTATAGTATCAGTGACATCGGCAAAGGAACCACTTACAGAAATCGTAGACTAGTCTGTATAACAAGCAGTATTCAAGCCTTTAGTCATTTAAATTGGTTCGTCAAGGCTTTCTATGAAAATAGAATAATTAAGGCTAAAATAACATTACCTATTAAATTATTACCTGAGGTAGATATTGCACTCCCTTCATGCCGAGACTGTTAAATATGAACTGCACTGCCTGAAAGCAAATAAAAGTATTTCACTTTGTGGAAGATAACAATAACGCCCTGATAAATAAATGAATTAAAATGGAAGACATGTTCAAACCTGAATAACAGTCGTGTGGTGAATTTGCAGGGCAGGATCACGCATAATGCGCATGAGAGCAGCGATAGAAACCGCTGGATAGTATTCGTCCAATTGTGCAGTTCCCATTGTAACCAAAAGTTCACTGGTACTTGTGTCAGCTGAAAGTCAACAAGGTTATAGAGATGGAGTATCACTGAGCTAGGAGATGCCGTGAATATAGTCAAACCTGTATTAACGGATACCTCTATAGAGCAGCCACCTGTGTATAAGGCCACTCTTCGTAACCCCAAACGACACTTTCTATAGAAATCAACCTGGACAGTAAAGCCACCTGTCTACAACGGTCATTTCTCAGGTCTCAGATGTGACCGTTATAGACAGGTTTCACTATATTACCCATTAAGGACAGGGTCATACCTGAGTCAGCAGGTGCTTCTGATGAACTGCTGACGGCCGCACTGACAGCTGTTGGTGTGTGCACCGTGTCACCCAATTGAATTTGTTTGTATTTATAAGGATCAAGGGCACCCAGGAATCCCAAGACTTTGATCGCCTGTAAAGAGTGAAAGAATGACACTGTCAAGTCATATGTAGTACTGTATGATAATATAGATTGTATATACAGTATCTGCCTTAATGACCACCTGTGTTAAGAGACCATCTTCATATGAAAACAACAACAAAAGCCAAAGAAGTATATAGTGAAACCTGTCTATAATGGTCACCTCCAGAACCTGAGAAAAATGACCTTTATACACAGGTGGCTGCTCCATAAAGGTGTCCACTAATACAAGTTTTACTGTAATGTAACTCTATTAAGTGACCACCTGTGTCAACAGGCCACTTTTCATTGCTCTTGGCTTGTCGTTCTAAAGAACATCTGGCTTTACTAAATGTGAGTTGAGTGGTTCTTTCAAGACAGTTGACTGCTTTACTGTTTTGCTTTGTATTTAGAAGAACAAACAGGAGAGAGACAGTTTACAGGAATGTGGTCAGTTGGTAATTCATACAAGTGGTCGCTATAGCAGGCGTTATTATACCTCTTTGCGAATGCTTGGCGACTGCTCTGTTTTCAGAAAGTTAAGCAAAACTTCCAGAAGTGTCGGATATTTCTTGTAGGGTTCGACAACATATCTGAGCGAGAAAGCACACATAGTAAAGAAACTAGATTTGCAATTTTCAGAACAAATCAGGCAATGGATATATGTACGATTTCAATTAGTACCCAGTACTTTCAACCAATTGACCAAGTGTCCAAAGTGCAACCTGGAGGATACAACAACAGCAACAATAACATAAACGTGGACGTTTGCAATAAGGCGAACAATCCAAGAGAAAATACCGTAGTTATAATAACATAATACTAACCTCACGCTTTGCCAAAGATGACGCATCTTGAAGCATGTCAATAATAACCAGGAATAACTCATCAATGTACTTTCTCATTTCGACACCGCTTACCTTGCAAAACAAACGTACAACAATTATCCAACAACATGTTCTATGCTTTCAATGACACCTTTTATGAGTCCAAAGAACTCCACGCAGCTACTGAGAGAGTATAGAACATCACAGCAAATACCTCTTCTACAAAAAATGTGACTGAAGGATATTAAAATGATCGAAAACAGAAAATTGTTTACTTCAACTCAAGCCAATAAAACGTGCAAGTTGTTCCTGTCATGATTCGAATAGGAGTGGAAAGAGTAAACGCGAAATTTACTTCATAATGTAAACACAAATGTAGAAAATGTGTCCAGTCAACCAGGTCGTCAATTAACAAACCTGGGCTAGTTCTCCAATTGCAGCTAAGACACTTGTTATCACGCCAGGGTGTGGATCTTGATCTTTGAGCTTTGGCATCAATGCCTGTACAAACGAGACATCGATAACACTATGAAACCAAGTACAGCATAGCTACAAAACATATCATATGACATCTTTATAAACGACCACTTGTATAAAACAGTAAAAAACACGTTCTTATCTGGATACGATTTTAATCAGCAAGAACCTCCACGAATCAATAGATCATTTTCACAAGCTACCATTTTGGAAAAAACAAGTGCATTATGGCAAAGGTTGATATTGTCTCTGATTTCGGAATACGGAGAACGTTGGATTTGCTACTTTGCTTAAACATATGATTTTCGTTAATATTCTGAGTCAGAAAGCCAGCTTCTTTGCTGCTTCATGCACTCAACTTGCCGTACAATGCACTGGTTATTCCCATAATGGTAGCTCGTGAAAAAGGTTTATACATTCAGTAAGCTAGCACATTACCTTTAAGATCGGATCCATATATGGACGTATAAGGCGCGGTGCACTGGAAACGAGATGTCCCAGCAGATTGGCACTTTGTTCCTTGTTTCGTCCAACACCACTGTACTCGAGTTCCGTGAGAATCTAAAACAGGAAAGATTACATCAGCTATGGCTATTAGAAGGCTTATGCAACAAACTATATTTCATGCATTTGTGGGTCATGAATATCAGCTGTGTGACTGCAACATTATCAAACTCTGTCATATATCGGTACGTAGGTCATGAATAATAATAAAAAGAAGCAAATGCAGACACATAATTATTTTGACTATTTGAAATCTATTTGATTCTAGAACAATAAAGGTTTTAATGCACAAAAAATTTACCCAAGCAACTTGATTTTATGTAGTTTGAAATTTCAAGGATAAAATCAGCAAATATTGAACAATGAGTGCTACAGGTTAAATATATAAAATAAGAGTGGTGACTAGTCATTGGCATGTGCATACCTGGATCAACGTCTTCCGCAGGGACGGCATGATGTAAGCAGGATTAAAAGCACTCAAACGACCAATCGTACAAAGCGCCAGTTCGCGAATGTCAAATTCCTCATCATTCAATGCAACAAACAGAGCTTGCAAGTTTTCCGCTTGAGCTAGATGAGCGTCAAAGCGTTCGTCCAATGAGCTCAAAACACAATAACGGATGTCTGGATCTACACAACAAAAGCATGGGAAAATGAGAAAATACACAAAATTGAAAATCGTTTCAAGCCATACGATTTATACCTACAAACAAGGATCTATTCAAAATACACATGTAGGTCGTTATGTGAAAATGCTCGAAATGACTCACAATAGAGCATTAAAGATACTCTAAACACACAGAGCCCACATCAAAGGTTGCTGTGGAAGAACAGTACCTGGATCTGTGATTCCAACCACAAGCAGTTTGCTGAGCACTTCTGACACAACTTGAGTGCTGCTTGCACTGATGGGATATTGCACTTGCGCATTTGGAACGACCATCGGCTGGAAAAGCAATAACAAAAGAACCAAATGTTTACAGTTGCCATGGACAACTGTCAAGAAAGTATACAGTCTGTGTCAGAGCCTTTGAAGGCTCTGGTCTGTGTTTCTGGCTTTACATAAAATCAAATGGTCGTCAAATAACTAGACAAACAGGGCTTTAACGAGTGTGGATCACTTGAAACAGATGCTTGGACACTGCAGGTTACAGGCCTGCTAGATTTTGTATCCTCATGTCAGAATAAGGCACACATGCAATGCATGAAAGATTCTTATCACACTACAATGGATGACTCATTACGAGGTTAGCATGCACACGAGGCTATGGTAGCTATGACAACATATGTACCCGTGGCCTCAGTCGTTCCATATGAGCACAACTGTGTTCTACGTTCGGCAACTTTTCACAACGTTCCGAGATATATGTTATTTAAGTTATTTATTCAACTGACCACACATGTAATATCTACTGAACAGTATATTATGGCATACAGTAGTGGGTGACATATCATGTGAACAAAAGAATTTCTATAAATACAACATACGTGAAGGGTTGGTGTCAGAAGGCACGAGCACGTTCTTGCAGCTTCAATGCGAATCTCTTTGTGTTCACTCGATAGGAAGTTGTCAGCGCAGTGACTCACAAACTTGGTGAGCGAATGACCTTCACAACACAAACAAAGCAATAAACGAAAGGGGAAGATTGAGAGGTCTGCTGTGCTGCATTTTGCAAAACTGAAATGAAGAAACTATGAAGCAGCTCCACAAACCATCAAAATCAAATGTTCCAAGAGTTCTAAGTGCAAGTGTTGTCATGGTGATGTCATCATCTGAGAAGCCGAAATGGGAAGAACCTGAGGACAATAAACAGTTAGTAAAGAAAGACTTAAAAATGATTTTCATTGCAGGACAATTCACATCTCATAGCAACGCAACCAACTGTACTCAGCAACCATGTGACATGGCCCCTTAAAGGTTAGTACATTATAAGTCGAATCTATTGAGCAGTCATCTGTGTTAACTAAATTACTAAAGATCCAATAAACTAATGGATGGTACTTTACAACTGTCGGCATACATCGATTGAGGTGTTGTCATCGTTCATTACCTGATGGAGTTGGTAACGTCGGTGTGGCTCCTTTTGGCATCCCAGGGTGTCGCAGCGGAACGTGCATCAGAATATGGGATAGCATGTTCAGCAAACCATCTGGGAATAATCAGAACATCACAAAATCAGTTTAAGAAGCAGAGAGGCAGTAAATCGCTGTCTACTTATGGAGCTAATTGGAACACCAATAACACTTGTGAAGCGGCAGCACCAAGGCAATAATGGTGGTAAGACTTTTTTAACGATAATTGCACTCAAAAATACAAGCCACCAACATTGCGCAAAAAGAAAAGACGAGGCACTGCAAGGATCTGAATAAGCATGGTCACTTGTGTGTAGCTGATGTCACTGACAGAGAAATAACTTGCACACAGTGAACGCCTATAGTCAGAAGCGTGTAATATAGTTTAGGAGACAGAGACTCAGCACAAAACAAAACTAAAACCAACAACAACAACAACTATCAATACATCAGAATCTTAGTAGATCTCGAATTGAAAGCCTTTGGATTAGTGGAGTTTTGATGCAATGAAACGATGTAGAGGGACTGGGAGCAGAACCCTGTATGTCTGTTTGGGAACTAGACATCCAAACCGCTAGACCACATCGACTACCATTAAAGATCCAAACGCACATTGAACAGAGGCCTGAGTAATCTATTTCTGACGTTAAAAGCGAGGTGCAATTACCTTGAATGTCTTTCTTTGATGATGGGATGATATAAGCAAGATTGGTTAGCGCAGCAGTCAGGGCGGGGCTTGATGGAGACGAAACAGATACAGATATTAAGATGAAAGTACAGACAGAATCTAAAATTTATTGAAATTTGCCGAGAAATAACTCCTGCTACAATTAATCATCAGAAATGTACATACTCAAAACAGGTAATGAAATGTCAAATACTTATACAATCTCTATATAATCAAACAAAAACAGGAGCAATGCTGTGACGTTGTAAGTTATTCGATGACATTTAATTTATGAAATGCCAGCCGCGTGTAACATGCTTGTCATTACATTATACTAGTCAGTTTTGCGTGGGTATCTTGTCATGTCATTTTCCAATCCTTCATCTTGACAAATCATACATAATTCAAACTCTATTATATAGCTTAATTGTATACATTTCTGTAAGTAATCCTATCACCGATTGCATTTTATGTTACCTTTACGTTTCACCAATTTGTGAGCAAGAAATGATTACATGAACACGGTTGTCTATCCCCTGACTCTTGTCTAGGCGTGGCTGACACACGTGCACTACCCAAGTATATGTTATATATTGCAGTGCACGACAACCACTCCTGCATTTGGTTCTTCTGTATGTTACAGTGAAACCTGTCTATAATGATCACCTTTGGGACATGAGGAAAATGACCTTTATAGACAGGTGGCCTTTCTGTCCAGGTTGATTTATATAGAAAGCGTCATTTTCGGATTACGAAGAGTGACCTTTATACACAGGTGGTTGCTCTATAGAAGTGGCCGCTAATACAGGTTTGACTGTACTTTGTTTCACTAAGTTAGATGACAATTGTCTCTTTGATGTACCTTAATCCTACAGCAAGCATTTGATCAATGATTTCCTTGAACAGGGTATCCTTGCTTGCCATCTTGCGTCCAACCGCACTTGCGACCATATCAATGCATGCAAATACCATGGGATCAACAGCGACAGCCTTTCGCCTGTAAACAGTTAGACAAATACCTCAAGTAAAAATGTGGAAATTAACATTGAGATAACCGTCCTTCAGTGCAAACAATTCGGCATTTCATCCATGCGGAACACAAGTGAGCTAGATTGCATGTAATTCAGTTACCCAAATGCTGCTGCAAACAATGCAGAATGCAATGAAATACAGCTTACACAATTTCTAAACGTTATCCATCATAATGAGCAAGAAGAGAACAAGCTGAAGTCTTAGTCATTTATATTAAAAAACTAGGCACAGCCTATGCTTCCTCGACACTAAGCCACACTGCTGCAAAAGATGGCAACAATAGGGTAAGTCAAATGGCAATTAGGCGTGTACAGCTCCCCTTTTCTTTTTGCATGCAGCACCAAGCAGGGAACATTCTAGACGCTCTAAGATGTCCAGGCTGCTCCTATGACTTAAGGACAATTGGTTTCTATATATTTCTCATTCACTTCAAGCATATGTGCTAGCCATGTTACCAAAAATGGAAATCTTTGCCTTTGCAACACATAAACTGATAATAGAATAATGCTATGGCTTGGATCTCACTTGTGGCCTATGTCTTTGCTCGGTAGAATGACTTTGATGNGTACTCAAGGACTGTTTTCCAGTATCTCCAATATGGGACAATATCATTCTTGACAGCGACTGCCAAAAGACCGATGGCCTCAAATGCTGCAGAGCGTTCTTTCTCCTGGGAAGATAGTAATATTGGATATCATTGCACAGTCATATTTTTGCAATCACTGACAATGTTTTATCAAGATATTTACAATGCATGATATGTGCAAGAAATGACAGATGGTTTTGAGTACTTTACTACTTTCTCAACAAATAGTCACCTTTACATAAACAGCTGTGAGTAGGAAAGTTGTCACTGCATCATAGCTATTTAACTGTCCCATAAACTCAACAACTGTCCCATAAACAACAACCAGCATCTCTCCCATAAACAACAACCGAACGGTCAGCACAATATCTATCACTTAACGCAAATTGAAAATTTGGCAAAGAATGGATCACGTCAAGGTTTTACTTACTTTCTTCAAGCACATGTTCATGTAGATAATCGTTAACTGTAAGTACCTAAAATAGAAAAGATCAAAAGAAATCAACAAGAAAGAATTTTGAAACAAAAAATACATCACTAAATATACAAAATAATGGTTACAGTAAATACCATCAAGAGAATCGAGTGGCGAAAACAATTTACACCTTAATCCTTGCAAACAGAAAGCTGTAAGCAGAGCCAGTTGAGAGTCAGTCGTCTTGTGATGCTCTTTCTTCGATCTGTCTTTCAAAATTGGGAAAGGACTACACCCTTACCCCTGAGTGAACACGTAAACCGGTCTTGACTTTTGAGGAGCAGCTCATTCAGGAATATAGCTCAATTCTGCCGTGAGGGAAGCGTCGGGGTGGTGGTGGTGTAGCTTGTGGTCAGTGCGCGCTCCACTCGAAATAGGAATGACATCACACCTGCCTCCAAACCCCAGCTGTTACATTACAATAGCGTTTCTACTTACTTTTTCACAAAAACCTTTGATCTGAAAGCAGCTAGCTGAGGAAGAAGAGTCAGCAAAGTCTGCTGCACGACAGTGCTTCGAGAGTTTCTATAGCGCAGCACCAATGCACAAATCTAGAAAGTAATCAATACGGAAAGGCTAAAGTTAAAACACCGAGAAAAGCGAACACATAATGCCAATTTGGTGGACTTGATAGGCACTGTGAATAACTATACATCCTGTGCACAATGGCTCCGGTATGCTTGATGCGATCTGACCTTACCTCATCAAATCCTTCCTCCATGAACTCCTTGCAATATCTACTCTGTGTGTGTGGCATATGCCTCATACCACTACTTAGAAGTGGTATCAAGGTACGCTGATGTTGGTGACTTCCTTGTGACAAGAACTTAGTAGTTTTAGACCATGATAAATCACCAAGAACAGGCGGACGCTGGGAACGATCGCCATACATCTCCTCCATCTGCTGACGCATCCTCTGAAAGTGAAAAAGAATAGAAACAATAAAAACAAAAATCATGCTGTTAACGAGTTAGGTAGCCCATTGCCATTGAATGTACTCACCTCTCCTTCACTGCTACTGTTTCTGATCAATTCTTGAATGACAAGAAGGGAGCCGTGTGCTTTGTCTTCCTTTGTCAAGGCCACACCCTTTTCTTTTGTATTTGCTGAATCTTCAAACCCCTTT